>JAHBMJ010001879.1:71989-108195 GCA_018398765.1 Chromera velia
CCGTGCAAGGAGAGCCTCTGGCGGTGCAGAAGGATCGATCAGTACACGATGGCATCAGTGGATGCATGGACAATCAAACATGGAAATGCAATTGTCGGACGACTCATGCAGTGTGAGTCAACATTCCCCCACTGAATTCAAGAGTTGTGATCGCTTAATTCAGTGCATGACAATTATAAATTAAGTTTCAAGGTTGCATGCATGCATGCGGGCTGCATGGTGCTCGCGCTCGCAATTTCGCGTGCGCGCGCGTCTCCTTTTCCATCCTTTTCCGCGTATGAGACGAAGATTAACGAAGTGGCCAGCACATGCCAGCACACAAACGAATTCCGCCTTTGCACTTCGAAGCAACTCGAACGACTCTCTCTCTCCCCCATCGATCCATGCACTAGCTCATGCAGTCTAGCTTCCTCCCTCCCGGCTGAGCCTGTCGACCTCGGATGCTTCGATCTCTTCGATCGATCTGGTACTTAATTGTCTCGATTCAAGAGTGTGTGCGTGGGGTTGTTTCCTGGTGCTGCCCCGATGCCGCGCACAGGTGCAATGAGACCATCACGGTATTTCCCCCACCCGTCGCCTTTTCCCGAGTGCTCGAGGGAGACAGCCAGGGCTCTGTCTACTGCAATTGTGTCGGAGCTGAGAAAAGAGACGGCAGCAGGGCCACCGAGCCGAGAGGATGGGTGCGTGTACACTGGAGCTGCGGGAAAAGGTCCGTCTGACAGTTGGTCATGGTGTCTCTGCTGCTCTGCCTTTATCCAGAATAGTAAGGGCAGATCATTATTTTGAAGGCAAGGTCTCGATTCTTCTGCTTAATTCGCCCAGACGCATGCATGCCTTCTCTCTTTCATCTTTATTTGGCTTAATTCCTTCAAGCAAGACCGGGGTGTTCACTTTCTCTCTCTGCATACACACAGCGTGTCAGAACTTAGGAGTCTCTGTCTTTCCTCTTTTCTCTTTCAAAGTGTCTGCACCGTCTACCCAAGGCACACACACACACACACACACACACACACACAAAATATGATATGGTGGTACTGACAAAACGGTTTCTCTCTGCATATTCGTGGAGGTCTCTGCGCATGTCTTCATGATTCCACCGTGCGTGGAGGAGAGGGAACGTCCATGGTCCTTCCTGTGCAGCCTACTGTCTGTATCGCATCGGCGAGCTGGACCTGGCCTCTCAGCTGTTACACTTGTCATTGCACCAGGGGAGCAAACGGAGACGGCCCAGTGATGGGCTCTCGCTCATGTGCGGTGAGGCAGGTGTGGCGGTGGTGGCCGCACTGGTCTCGCACGCTTCGGGAAAAACAGAAACTGCGCAGAAGATGGTGGACAAGTTTTGTTCCTTCGCTGCTTCCAGGTACGTCGCTTTTCTTCTTTGAGTCAGTCAACGACGGATCGGTTTTGCGCTTCCCCCGTCTGAATTTTGAGTGCACACAATATACATCAATGGCCGAATTTCGTACATACAGCATACCTACGTACAGTGTGTGCATGTTATGCACACACGTGTACATAGACATGTGAATGAATCAGACGAGCATGAGATGTACGGAATTTCATTCTGCATATGTATGTCTCCAGACGCGGCCAGGTGTTTGCATGATATCAGATTTTGACTTCTGTCTTTCGTTCCTCATTTCTTTCTCGTGTGCTGCCGTGGCTTCTGCTTCGCCCGTCTCTTTTTCTTTGCTTCTGTCCCGCCAGGCTACTTCTATTTTCCAAACAGAAATGAGAAGCGACGCTCACGTTCACTTAAATTCTTCTCGGCTCTCCACTGCAATTGGAACAGGCGAATATGAATTGGCACACGCACGCACAGCCATAAATCATCCCTCCTGTTGCAATATTGGCGTTCTGAAATGAATCGCGTGGGTTCGTGCACTGCTTGCACTCGATCTCTCGACTTGATTGATGCTTGCAAATAAACACTGTATAAATATGCAGTTCCGGCCTGATGACTTCCAAGGCCGATGACGAGTGGCTCTACGGCAAGACCGGATTTCTCGTTGGGGCCCTAGAGCTCCGGCGGGTCCTCGGAAATCAGGCTGTACCCTCGCAGGCCCGTCCTTCCTTCCTTCATTGTTCTTTCTATCTATAATACATCTATCTTTCTTGTCCGTTTTTATGCATGCGTACTGAGGGAGGGTGGCCGAGATGGTGTCAGAGGCAGGTTATTAGTATTCATGAAATGAGCAGATTTGATATCAGTATATGAAGCCACCGGATATGAAATGAGCAGTGCGCTGAAAAGGGTGGTGTGATGAGCTGTGTGTCGCAGTTTCGTTGTGTCGTCTAGCTTTCTCACAATGACTTAATTCATGCACTTTGAGCGAGCAGCAAGTTTTGTTTGTTTTGTGTTTTTTCTTCTTTCAATGCACAGCTACAACTTCGAATCGACGAGTCAATGTGCTCCCGGAAAGAAGGAAGGTAATTAAATCGAGTAAACGTTTCTCTCTCTTCCCAGCCGCTTGGTTCTCTGCATGGTAAATTTTCTTTTTTCTCTTTCAAGCCGATGCTTCAGTCCTGGACAGAAGATCATAGAACGAAAGTACCTTCCTTTTTTCTGCCTGCCTGATGCTCCTCGTACAGATCGTCGAAAGTGTATGGAATGGACTCTTGAGGAAGGGTGTGAGCACAGGCTGGGTGTTCCCGTGGCATGGAGAAGAATACGTTGGAGCTGCTCACGGAACCATGGGGGTTCTCCATGCGCTGATGAGCGTCCCGGAAATGTGTCTGGCCGGGGGGGCGGGTGGGTCGGGAAATAGAGAAGCACTAGAGGCGGGGCTGAGGACAGTGCTCGGTTGGAAATGCCCTGATGGTGCGTGTATCTCTCTCTCTGTCTCTGTGTGTGTGTGTGTGTGTGTGTGTGTGTGTGTGTGCGCGCGTGTATGTGTATGTATGGCTGTGAGTGCTGAAATCATTGAATTCATGTATGCACCGTTTCCTTCGTTTGTTTTAATCTCTGTATGTCTACTTAACTGTCTGGATGGGAAGAAAGCGGCCAAGAAATCAAGGAAGGAAAGGGTGGGTTTGGGGAAAAGGAGGGGAGCGGGGTGAACAGCTTCTAATTGTATGGGGGAGGAGCCTCTTGAGTGAAAGGGGTGAAGTGAAACGAGACTTCCTTTCGATCAGCCAGACATACTCTGAATTAATGAAGATGAATCGCTCGTCGAATTTTCATTGAGAGAAAGAAGTGCACTGGGTGTATATCACTCCGGAGGTACATATACATATACATACATGCATGCATACATCGATGCGTGCAACCTTTTATGCCTGGCTCGATCACCCGGAGTGCATGCAGGAAATTTTCCCGCGGTTGTTGAAGAAAAAAGCCAGCAGATGTCCGAGCTCGTTCACTTTTGTCACGGCGCCCCTGGGGCTGTCCTTCTCTTCTCTCGCGCGGCCCTGCTCTTCTCGTCTCAGGCCTATGCGAGGGAAGCTGTAGCTGCAGGTGGGTGCATGTGTCAGGCAGCTAGGCAGGCAGACGGCCTTCTTTCTTGTCTTCTCCATCCCGCCTTCTCTTTTCTTCCCTCGCTCCCGGCATGCATGTTTGATCGATCGATCGGTGTTGCAAGGGTAGTTTTAATTCCTTTTTGTTTGTGTGTGCACGCACTGAATGTAGCGGAAGATTGGACGGACACGTTTTCCCTAGCTCCCCTTATTTTCCGGAGAGAGACGGGTGTGCCTCAAATGACTCACTCGTTTGTTTTCTGCCCATCACGAGTTTCTCACGGAAACGACTTTTTATTGCCCGAAGTCTCTGTCAGTCTCGAGATCTCTCTGCGTAGGGAGGGAGGGGCATGCACGTCAGTTCTTCAAGTCTTCTCTTGAATGCATCGCCCGTGTGTATGTGAGTAAGTGTGAAGGCTCTGCCAGTGATATACATACCCGATTTAATTTAATTCCTCCGGGCCTGGATGCATGCATGCATGCATGCATGCAGCTGAGATTGTCTACTCGCGCGGACTTCTCCGGAAGGGCCCTGGACTTTGTCATGGTGTTGCAGGAAACGGTAGGCCTGCCTGCCTGCGTACCGCTGTGTCTGTGGACTTGTGTCTCTGTCTGTATGTCTGTCTGCTTGTGAAACGTACAGCGCTGTTGCGAGAACCAGAAAAGGAAGCAGGGGTTCGTGAATAGGTTTTGGAACAAGAAAGGCAGAAAGCGTACATGCAGTCTGGGTGCCTGTGAACAAGTCTGATAAAAGAAGAATCAGACAAGCCAAGTCTGATATGATAAAAGAAGAATCAGACAAGCCAAGTCTGATATGATAGAAGAAGAATCAGACAAGCCAAGTCTGATATGATAAAAGAAGAATCAGACAAGCCAAGTCTGATATGATAAAAGAAGAATCAGACAAGCCAAGTCTGATATGATAAAAGAAGAGTCAGACAAGCCATGCATGTCGTTTGTCTTCTTTCTTGCCTCCGCATTCGCTTTGCCCTCCGTGTGCGCCCTTCGACCAGTCTGTCTGTCTGTCTGTCTGTCTGTCTGTCCAACTTTGTTTCTTCTCACTTCAAGACTCGGCCCAACCTCTTAATTTTGTCGTAAGTGTTGTCTGAAAAATATCCTGCAGAGGTCTTTTTTTCCCTCTCTGCAATCTACCTACAGAAGGAAGGCTCAATTCCAATTTTCCTCCCTCGATCTCCAGTCTGCAGGCCTTTCCCCCCCCCTCTAGTTTCTTTGCCCTGCATGTCGCGGTGGACTCAGATCACCTGCATGCATATGAGAGCAATCATACATATATCCATAGCATACGTGCACACAGACAGGTCCGTACGAAGAGTGTGGCGCAGCAAAAGAACAGCTTAATTTCTGGCCTGTGCATGCACCCACGCACGCACGCACGCAGGTTTTGCCCTCCTGGTCCTGTCGCGGCTCCCACCGCCTCTTTTGAGTGCCTCAGAATCCGAACGGTGGAGAAGCAGGGCTCGTCAGTTTGCGCACTTCATCTCCACAGACGAATTTCGGAACGGAAGCAGGCAACCGGACACCCCCCTGTCTATGTGGGAGGGTTGGGCTGGTGTTCTCACATTTCTAAAAGCGCTGAGCCCTTCTGAACCGGACAAAGGGGACAACTTAGATCCTTTTCCTCTCTTCAGCGTCTTTCCTGTTTGACGGTGATAGAAAGTTCAACTGTTTTCCATTAAAATTTCAAATAAAATAAAAGCTATGTCATTCTAGATGCCATACAATGCAGTGCCACACAGGACTGGTCTAGCTTTCTAGGTTCGTACATGTTACTACCAGATTAACTAGGCTACCCACATCAAAAAAAAAAAAGAAAATTGAGCTAAAAACCTAATTAGTTTTTTTTTTTTTTTGATTTTTGACGTTCACATCTCGGTCCTCAAAGTCAGCCTAGTACTAGGCTTAGTGCCCAGACTAACAGAGAGTCTGAGCAAGTCTCCCACAGCTCTCCAGGTCGCCCGCGAACCGCATACGCCATTCAGAGACGGAACCGCTATCTCCTCAGCAACACAAGCAGCACGAGGCCTTAGACGAGGCCCGATCTATTCGAGGCCCCCACTTCTCCCCAAACATAACAGCAAGCAGAAGAAAAAGAGAAAGACAGGGTTCGACATCAAATGCCCCCCCCCAGTTCTATCAGTTCGATTCACCCAACAAAGGCCTGGAGAGGGGATGCTCATGCTCATGTTGTCTTTTCATTTGCTTGCCGTGAGCAGAGGCAGAGGCCAGAGGGGGATAGTACAGAAGACAGGCAGGGAGGAATAGGTAGAGGTGGAAAGGCTCAGCAGATCTCAGCAGCAGCAGACAGTTTTTTTTTATTCATTTATTTTCTTTTTTTGAGACTTCTTCAAATGAAGAGTAACTTTTAGATCCTCAAACTAGTTGCTAAGTGGAAGCTAGACCCTAAGCTAAACTATGAGCTAGAGCCCTTCCTAAGTGGGAGATCTAAACTGGGCCCAGATTTTTCATATTGAAAATAAAAAAAAAAAAAAAGAAAATTAAAAATCGATTTTAGGCAATTACTTTTTTATTTTTTTTTTTGTGAGTGGCCTAGCAGATTAATAGCAGATTTGGTACTATGCAGATAAATCTAAAGTTTTAAATGTCTTGTACTAGTAGTAGAATGCGTATACTTACTGTATTTAGTACTTTGACACATGACTACTACTGTTCAGTTAGTCTGCAAGCCTGCCAAACAGTGCTGATCATATGAAGCAGCCTCGCTCATGCGCAAGCAATCCTGCCAGAAATGGAAGAGTTAAATTTGAGAAGAAATGTAGTTGTTAAGCTACTTACCAAATGTTCCCGAGTGAGGGTCCATCTTTAACAATCTGCCTTGCATGTTATAACTTAATTGCCGTCGTTGCCAAATGCTAGACGCCTATTATGGGCCAATGGCGATGGCGTATCAGCTCAGACTGTTCGTAAGCTGTTTAACCTTTGTGTATAGGAGGATCTGCCTTGCTGTGACGGTGCAGATTTTGTTAGGCAAAGGGGCCTGGAGGCAGTTTTTCGTTGTGACATAACGGAGAAGCATGCCAACAATGTGATTGCCGTCCGGGATGGGCATTCGCTCTTTTCTGTTCGCGGGTATGGAGATGCGTTCCCTTCTTATAAGGTACGGCTTCATGACATTGTCTGTGGAGAATCTCACCTTTCTGAATCAGAGCAGGAAGAATGCAATGTGCAACGTTCTTTGCAGCAGCTCTTCTCTCTGTTTCCTCCCTCTGACTGCGTGAGTCCTCATCTGCGCTTCACTATACAGATGACGACTCCTGCCATCGTTTCCAAGTCAGCAAAGAAGTCTTAGCATCAGAGGGTATCGGATCAGATTCAAGACGAGATTGGCTTTCTCGAACAGTTCGAAAAGGGGGAAAAACAAGCATCCAGCAGAGAGAACCTCTCCTTTGACATGTTTTTTCCATCAGTCACATGCGCTGTGCGGGCTTTTATGACGCTCGAAAACCATCCAGCAGGAGAAGGAGAGGGTGACCGACCTGGTCTTCAAAAGGGCAAGTTTGTTGCAACATGGCTGTGAGAGCAGACTGAGTATGAAGCTTAGCAATGGGAGTTTGTTCTGTTTCTTATTTCTCTGTTTTCTTTCCTTTTTATCTCCCTTTCTTCTTCTCTTACAGATAAAAGACGCGAGCATAATGACTGAACGGTTTTTTTCCGAATTATTTATCCTTCTAACCTTTCGAACGCCTTCTTCGTACATCTATTCCAATCCTTGTTCTCCCTCTTCACTGGTTTGCTCTGTCTGCTCTCAGTACCTTGGATTGGTTTGACTGTCGCAGCCTTCTATAGTGAGGGACGGTACTTAAATCGATTAAGCGTCATGATTCAGGTGCCGGGTTTTAGCTAACAGACGGCAGCCCCACCCTGATGAGTGATGCAGGTCTGATAAAGCGGCAATATAGCATTATTCTAGACTTATGCATTGCATGATGGCTTATAGACCGATCAATAAATGATGATGATTCGATCTGCAGATTATTGTTGATTGATTGATGCCTTTCAAATTATTAATCTTTTTCGTTAATTTTAACGAGTCGCATATAAAATATTCCTAATTTGATATTGTTTTAGGATAAAATAAAATAGAGAATTAAGATTACAAGCGCCGCCATATATGCCGCTATATGCAGAAACTAGCAGAAACTGCAAGATAATATATAAAAATCATTCTATGATTATACTTACTGATAATCTAAAAAAGTATTCCTATACTAGAAATATTTGATCATTAACCTATAATTAGTTACTAACCGACCTACTAAGCTAATCATAAATCTTATTTTTAAAGCCTTATTTGATAATTTATGTATTTCATGCTAATATGAAAGCTAGTCGATAATTAAGAAGCCATCAGATAAAAAACGTCTTTAAATTCAAAAAACAAAGGACAACACTTTAAAAATTTAATGTACTTGCCAGTGGCTTCAAGGCTTTTCCCATGCTTCGTCACGAATCCATCCGGAATGTGATTTATTGTACCTAACTTGTGGCTTCTTCTGTTATATATACACAAGCAAACCTCTGTTGCATTTCATCCCAACGTTCACCTTTTGACGTGCCGACTTCCTTTTCAGGACGTTCTTCAAACGTCTGGGCGGCGTTGGCGCTGCAACTTTTCCCCGGATCTTGAGCAAAACAGGCGCCGGCATCATCGCTGGAAACATTATTATCCTCTTTGACGTCAGAAGAGTGGGTTGTCCCCGAAAGGCGGATTTCCCTGTCCATTCTCAAACGGACTTCGAGGGATCCTACTGGATTCCTCCGAGTGTTCTCTTCTTTTGTTGTCACACCCTCGTGATGCTGAGTCGGGAAACCAGAGTGACCCCCGACATGTTCGCCCTTTTGCTTCTTTATCTTTTTCGTGTCTAAGTCAGAAGAGTCTGCTTTCGTTTTTGCGTTCCGGGAGTTGGGCTTGCGCGTCGGCTTATCTAGAGGCTGCATACACATATACACATATTCAAACAGCACATTAATTGTGATTTTGGTCAAGTCTTCGCGTATTACGGCGTCCCGATTTTGTGCACGCATCTTGCACTTTTTCTGGTTGGACCCTTTCGTACCATTTTTCGAGAGAAGGCACCTTTCTTCACGACCAAATTGAATATTCGTCATACAAACTACGAAGAACTCTCGATCATACAAAGCACATGCACTCTTTCCAATTCCGTGCACCGTCTGGCACTAGGATCCCCCCATGCAGCTAGCTAGAGTCTCTGCTGCAGCATGGAAGGAAAAAAATGACAGGACAGACATGCATCTCCATGCAGTTGACCGACGCACGGACGCAGCCTCCACGGGCTCAAATGAGAAAAAAGCTACAGCGTACACAATTCAGCTTCACTCACACACTCTTTGAGCGTCCTTCCACCCACACACACACACACACAAGTCAACGCACCTCCTCCGTGATGACACGCACCCCCGGACGGAGCCGCTCAGTCAGGAGCCTCTGAATTCTTTCCTGACCTCCCTGGAAGGAAGGAAGGAAGGAAGAAAGGAAGCAATTTCACACACACACACACACACACACACACACATCCAGAGAAGCAGCGAAGCATGAAGACAGACATGCAGATCGATCCATCTGTTTGTGCATGTATCCGTCATTGAGGCTTCTGCCTCCATGTGTTGCATTTACAGCAATACAGAAAGAAAGACGCCATGGAAGCAATATGACCGGCTTACTGCGCAACCTCCATGGAGACGTGAAGACGCGCAGTTTGTCTGTGGGGCGTCATCTCAAGGATAGCCTGAGAAACACATCCATATGTCCACACCTTCAAGACCGAACGTGCACACAATTAAATTCTGGGGCGACAGAATTGATTAAAGAAACAAGACGTGAGAGGGAAAGAGTCTATGGGGCGTCGCGCGACAGGAAAAAGCTCGCAGCTGGTCACCCTGACCTCAGAAAAGCATCCATTATGTACCACCACCACCGTCGCCGTTTCGAGACCTGAGAGGACATCAGCAGCATTGCCGGCAGGTCCTGCTCCTCTGGCTACCGGACCACTCAAGTTGGTTCCCTCATCAACACCGGCAGCAGCCGCAGTTGAGGAGAGGGAGAGGAAGTCGCCCCACCTCAGTTCCAGCCTTGCGTCTTCGCTCTTCGCCTGGCGTCGACAGACTGTAGAAGCAAGCGTCACAAAGGTATCAGACGAAATGAATGCTATGGGTATGGATGTCTCCACTCGACGTAAATTTCACATTCATGCACTCTGTCTGGCCTTTGCAGACAGCGCTCGGGAAAAAACAGTTTGGATCCCTGTGTGTGTCTACATGACGAACCTGAAAATTTAAGTTCTGGTCTGAGAAGTACAGACAGACGACTGCATGTCCCTAGTTCTACAGCTAGGGTGCCTAAATTTAATGAAAAAAGAAAGAATCAAAGCAGGAAAAGCGAATTGAGCATCGACATGTCTTGTGGCAAAAAGGAAAGAGAAGCGGATAGCTCCACACTCCTTCTCTTCGAGTTCTATCAGCCCCCTCCTGTACGCACCGTCCCACTCGCTCACCTTCCCCGCAGCCCTCCACAATACCAGTCCGAGTCCCCCCACTCATTCTTGACATGCCCATCATCCACTTCAGGCTGTCCAGAGCACCCATCGCCACAGCATGACTGCATTCATCTACCTCGACCCCGACCACCTGACGCACGCCGAAGACCCCGAAGGCCGTCAGAGAGAGGCGCCCTGATGCCGAGCCGAGTTCAAACAGAGAGTCCTCAGGAGACAGCTGCACAAATTAATTTAAAAAAAAAACCTCATCCAGCTCGGCTAGAATAACTGCATGTCAAATTGCCTCTTTCCATACCCCTTCCCGCTGCCCAATCAAAAGAAAGAAAGAACAAACAGACCGACGGTCTTCCTTTCACTGCAAAGTATCCCAAGCCTCCGTTTCGTCCCCTCCCCGGTTCTTCGGCTGACGACCAAAGAATCCAACAGATAGCTCGATCGTCACACAAACAGACGCTCAGCCACACAGATAGATACTAGCTCGAAGAACATACAGGCAAGCAGACCCACTTGGGTTTCTGGCCAAGAAAACAACTCCACGACTTCGTCCGATGACCACAGACGCGAACGTTGAGACTCACCGCAGGACCTGCAGACAGACGCTTCTACTGTATAATCACTTTTCTCTTTTTTGACTTCACCAGCAGAGGAACACAGAGAGAGAGAGAGAGAGAGAGAGAGATTACGCCTCACTATGTTTGGACGATTCCCCTGCAGTGGAGAAACAAGGTCAGGTCGTGCACTCACTGCAGGATTGTTGAAGGGGGAACAAAAGAAAAGAGGGGCTGGGGGCAACGTCACTGTGTCCTTCGGCCTTTGGGTTTCTGGTTTCAATGAAACTCATTCCTTCCTTCGGCGCTCCATGGTCTCTTTATTCTTCCTCGCTGAGTTTGGGCACATGTTCCTACCTTCTATCGATGGAGGCATTGTTCTCACGTATTGTATACTTGCATACACACATGTGGCAACATAAGGCGGAATTAAATGACCTCTTGTCATTCAAACTCTTCCGGATCTTGGCCTCCCTCGCCTCCATTTTCTCTCTGCAACTGGCGGCTGCCAGTCCCCCCGAGTCTTGGCGTTTGTGGATTCCTGAAGGAAGAAAGCAGAAACGGTAGAAGAATGTGGTCCTTCCTTTTTTTTTTGGTCGATCCGGCAGACAGACATCCTTCCTCCTCACCAAAAGTCATTGAATGAGAGAGACATCATGCATTTGTGATCGAGTGCACATACGCAAAGTACGCAGAAAGGATTCCGAAAACGAGAGACAAATGGCATAGCAAAAGGAAAAGGAAAATGCAGGAGGTGAGTGGTTTTGTAAAAACATGCAAAACATCCACGGAGGCGGTCCGTGGAACTTGAAGAGAACGGATAGAATCAAGCAAAGCTCCAATGGGGCGATCTCAGAAGCTATCTATCAATATGGGAGGTGTGAAGCTTCTTGGAGCGGGGTTTCAAGAGGAAATGGGCAAAACCCGACAAACACAAACCATCAAGGGCGAACAAACAGACAAAGCTCAAAGCACCGAAAACTCAAGAAAGGCTCGAAAAATGTGTGTTAAGCAGGAAGAAATAAAGAGTAGAGAAGGAGATGTAAGAAAAGCAGAAACTGGTGCGTGAAGCGTGTGAGCAGAACATGACGTACCAAACACACATAAAGATATCTAGTATGCATGTTGCCTCCATGTTGTGCCGACGTATACCGACGGACCGACCTTCCATGACTTCGCTTGAATTCGACAGAAATGCCCGAGCTTCCCTTTTCCACTCCGCGTTCTTTCTGACCAAGTCTCTCCTGATTTTCATCCAACTCTCCACTGAAAAAACAGACAGAGATCCGATTCTACTCCCCCCCACGTCATCTTGCTTTGCCTCCGTGCTGCTGCTGGAAGAAATAAAGTTTAATTTAGATCCCATATCCATGATCTGAGATGTCCACGGGCGCACCACTTCTCCCAGAAAGCTCCAAGAAGAGCCCCCCCAACCAGACTGAAGAGCAGATGATGCAGACGAGGAGGAGGAGGGACATGCACCGATGGCAGACGCGGGAGGGGGTTTCCACCCCTCTCCAAACTCCACAGGCTCCCTCGCATACCGAACCCCTCTTCCTGGAGCCTCCAAGTTCTCGACTCGGTACACAAACAGCAGAAGGGGGGTTGAAGCAGGGAGCCACTCCGCCGTCACACTCACAGACCGCACAGGAAAGAGAAAGCGGCGCTGTCCGACATCGTCTCTGCCGACTGCCGGAGTCTCCAGTGGGCTGCAGTGCATTTAATTCCGTGATCGAATGCACATATGTACATATCAAGACTGACACAATTAATGATAAATTCATACATTAATACATGCGCCCAGCTGATCGAAAGGAATAAATGCTTCGCTTCATAAATAAAGCCGCCCGAAGGAACGAAGGAAGGAACGAAGGAAGGAACGAAGGAACGAAGGAAGGAAGGAACGAAGGAAGGAAGGAACGAAGGAAGGAAGGAACGAAGGGAGGAAGGAAGGAAGGAAGTAAGGAAGGAAGGAACGAAGGAAGGAAGGAACGAAGGAAGGAAGGAAGGAAGGAAGTAAGGAAGGAATCCTGTAGGTCTAAGGAAGGACAAATCGTTCGTTCGTTCGTTCGTTCGTTCGTTCTAGCACAAGCAATCACATACATACCGTGGCACCACCACCAGCGCGTTCATGGGAAGAGCCGCCGCCAGCCAGCCAGAGAGGTCGGACAGTTGCGCAGGGGAGAGGCAGATGTTCGCTGACAGGGCCACTGAGACAGAATGAAGAGACGATTCGGAAAGTCTGCAAACAGAAGGAGGACGAATAGACAGACGGATACGGAGGGAGGGGGGGAGGGAGGGAGGGAGAACGAGAGAGAATTTGAAGGCAAAAGGAAATACGGGGAGGGAGGGAGGGCATTGAGCAGAGGGCGCCAACAGTCAAGCCAAAAAATGGAAAGAGCAGAGCTGGAGTCCAATTTAATCATTGCTTCATTCACTATTTTCAAATACACACGCACGCCCTGGACGAAACGGAGCGAAGCGAAAGAAAAACATATGAATGAATGAATGAATGAATGAATGAAGGAAGGAAGGAAGGAAGGGAGGAAGGAATGGAGGAAGGAAGGAAGGAAGGAAGGAAGAAAGGAAGGAAGGAAGAAAGGAAGGAAGGAAGGAAGGAAGGAATGACTCACAGGAGGGTCGAGGAGACGTCCGTCCTTTTCACTTCAATTGCCGGGACTTGGCGTTGCATCTTTCCCCCGGCTGATCTCGTGTCCCCCGCCTGTTCCTGTTTCCCTTTCAGAAAGAAGTCTGAAATCTTCTCCGATGCAGCAGCACACTCTCTCTCCAAGGCACCTGGACCTGAAACAAATCCTGCTTGACGCCCGACGAACACAAGTTCAAAATTAAGTGAATTCCACGAAGATGGGTGCATGTGTGCATGTGATGACGAGAAAAGAACGTACAGCGCAGATGGTGCAGGTCATCTTATTGGCCACTGACTCCTCTGTCACTATTAGTCCACATGCAGCTGTTTATGAGAAGACGGTCTTCAGTCTCTCTCGATCGACACGATTCGTACACATGCAGAAACAAATGTTAACGGAATCATTGCCAAGAAAGAAAGAAATGCAAAAGCGAAACGTTCAAAGAGAGGGCGACTCGTTGCGATGCATCCCCCATGACAAAACGACAAAAAGGCCAGTCTGTTGTTCTTTTTGTCCTTCAAGAATTAAATTGGAATTTGCTGACGATTCTGGAGAGCATGTAAGAATGCAAGCACAAACACAGATCGACGGGAGAAGAGAACCGTGGGAAAGTACTCTCTGCAGACACCCGTGACGTCCTTCGCCCTTCCAATACAAGCAAGACAAAACAAAATTAGTGAAAATTCTCAATAACAACCACTGGAGTTCCTTCCACATTGAACGCAGGTAAACCAACCGACGTACCAACGAAACAACAAACAAACCAACGAACGAACCTATGGCCCTTCCCATTCCGAACCGCACAGCAGAAGCCAGCGAAGATCCCTGAGACGCGCCACTCAAATCCAAAAAATCCCCAAACGACTCCGAGTCAACCTCAGCAGAATTACCTCTCCCCCTCCCGGCGGACCCTTCTTTCTCTTCCCTCCCCTTCTTCTTGCGCATCAAAGGCCCCAGCTGTCTGAGCACATGCCAAGTACCACTGGCACTCAGACGCGTCTCGACTCCTTCCTGCAGCGTGGAGAAAGTTGCTTTGAAATATTCACACACACAACATTCATAAAATCTGGCTGTCGTCTTTGCGTCACAGCACAATCATGTTCGGACATCTGGGGGGCTGACGTCTTCGCACTTGCGTTCCATACTTTCTTCGTTCAGGTCGCAAATCTGTATGGAAAGAGCGGCAGCAGCGGGCGTTTGTCGATCCCATGCATGCAAACTCTCCGAGCTTTCTTTCATTTCATTTCTCGCATGCAGATCCACCTAGCGTCTCTCTCTCTCTCTCTGTCTGTACCCCAGTGACTCACCGCACAAATTCCCTTTCCTGCACGTCCTTCGGCTCCGTTCTTCCCCGTAACTCTCTTCTTTCCGTTAGAAGACACAGCAGGCGTCGGCAGCAGGATGGGCAAGCTGCCAGAATCCTGCATGCACGCAGGGTCATTTCTTTCTTTCCGTATTTACAATTGAGGACGATGATGATGCAGGAAGGGCAGGCCGTCGTTGGCGCATGCAGAAATTACTTTGTGACAAGCAGTGAGATATCATTCAGTATGAGTGCATTCACAGAAAGCAGTCGAGCAGCTGATCCGCTGCCAGAACCAAAAAATCGACATTGAGTTGCGTTCCTGCTTTCTGAGGGCATGCATCTTTGCTTCGATCGCTTCCTAGCTGTTGCATGCCGCTTTCTGTTCTCAACACGGGACGGGCTCTTTGGATGGTCTCTACACGAAACGCAAACAAAACAATCACATCCTGTCTGGAATCATGCATGCAAAAGAAGACTGTGATGCAGGAACAGCAAAATTGATCGAAACTTTATTTGATGTTCACCTGCACAAAATCATGGCAGGCACGCGCATGGCATACAAACGCACGCATAATAGAGGATACTAACAGACCTCTTTCAGGCCATACATGACGGTCATGCCGGGGTCCAAAAGAGAAAATCCAGCCGGGGCCCTGGGTCTGTTTCGCCTCCGTCCTTCCCCTGGCGACTTTTTCTCTTTCTCCGCCTCTTTGTCAGTCTTTCCCTGCTCCGTTATGTCTTTTACAACTTCTTTACCGAAAATGCTGCACTCATGGTCCGACTTACAGAACAGCTCTCCCTCCTCCTGCACAAATGAATGATGAATGAATGAATGAATGAATGAATAAATAAATAAATAAATGAATGAATGAATGAATGAATTAATGAATGAAGCATCAAAAAGTGAGGTGGATGCAGAAGCCATCTCGCGTCTTTTTACTTCCGTGCACACATTTCGGTCTGTTTCCAATCATCGACGCCATGGTGTCTGTCGCTACATGGAGAGCGTCCAGAGACAGAAAAGAAAAGAAAAAGGGCCGGCAAATACTTCTGTAAATTTGAAAATTTGATCACACACACTCACACAATTATTTTACCACACCCCTCCTTCCCTGCCGGTCCCGCTGTCTGTCTCTCTGTCTCCATTCTCTCTCTCTTCTTGCCCCCCTCCCGCCCGGGCCCTTCCTTTCTTTTCAGAGGGGTGGGTCCCCCAGAGAGAGACATTGCATGCATGTCACCGTAGAGACGACGCAGAAGATCTGAAGCACGAAGATGACCATCGTGATTCCCGGCCAGAAAGTTAGTGATACAATAAGCAGACAACTAAATGACTGCAAGCGGATTCAGGCCTTTTTTTCAGACCTGCTCTGCTCTACTGAGGGACACACGGGTTTTTCCTGACCGACTGACCCCACAACACGAGGTAGAAAAGGTGGAATGGAGGCTTGCCTCTGGACGGTCTGTCAAAGCCTGACGGCATGTAACAGAAAAGAAATAAAAAGAAAAGAAGGGGCAGAGGGCGGAAAGGAGTCAGGCATGCACGTGAGGATGAATCACAGGACCAAGAGGACGCCTGCGCAATTCCTGGCTGATGGATTCTCTGGAAGTGCATGCACTCTTGTGAAAGAAGTCTCTGCATGCATGCCTCTTCTTTGCGGCTGCTGAACTGACTTTTTCCTCCTCTACGTGGCTCAAAAAATTTCCCTGGAGGAAACAAATCAGCGAAGAAAAGAAAGAACCCAATCCAACGAATGGAAATTCGTTAAATACGCACAAAAACTATTGAATCTGGACATCCACACCTATATATTTGCATGCCCTTGCTTCTACCCAGAGGGCTAAAAGTGTGCGTAAAGATGATTGTGTGTGTGTGTGTGTGTGTGTGTGTGTGAAAAGAGGAAGCATGAAGATTTGTCTATAGGAAAACGGTGAACGTGCGGCTTCTGAATTTCTGCTTGCATGCGCAGATGCATTTCGGCGGGACTCTCCAAGCCGCACATGGATTGCCCCCCCCCAAAAGCCACATGCATGCAGTCTATGTAATGCTCCAAGAAAACAAAAGGATTTTCATATATATACACCTGTCCAGCTGCTGAAGACCTGATTCAGGGCTCTTCAGACATCACCCACGCACCTGCTGCGTTTGACGTCTCCTCCAGTGGATCCCTAAGGAAAGGAGGAAGCAAAAAATCATGCAGACACCAAGAGAAGATACATGAGGCAGCCGAGGCAAACGCCAACCCCAGTGCTCCCCCCAGGTCGACGTGAAGACCAGCCCCTCTCCCTCCTTTTCGGTTTCACTTTTTTTCTTCTCCTCTTTTCTGGACGAGCTGGAGGCCGAATCCTTCTCTCCCTGTGTTGCAGACTCCTCCTCGTCCTGCTGTTGCAAAATACCCCTCCTCTTTTCTTTAGACTCCGTCATTGACGTTACTCTCTGGGATCTATGGATGAAATTAAGTGAGCAAGGGGTCCCTCGATTGTGCACGTATAAGCGAGTTCATGTGAATATATACGTACATCTCCATGATCGAGGACATGCTGCCTCCTGTTGGTCCACCACTGAAGGATCAAGTTTATTGAGCCCTCTTGTCTTTTTGAGCTGTCAAATGAAGAAAAAAATCTTTGCTCTTACATGAGGTCGAAGACGTCGTTGCCATTGATTCGATCTGCAGGTTGCATGGCCTTGCTTCTCCTCTTGAATCCAAGACATGCATGCATTTCTGCATGACTGCATGCATGAGATAGTTTTTTTTTTGGAGCACAGGCGCGCGCGCATCGCGCGCCGGCCGACATTTTGTCGCGATTGCATGCATGAGCACCACGCGCGCGCGGCCATGCATGCATGCATGCATGGCCCCCCCAAAAAGTGACTCACCCGTCTGATTCGTCTCTGTGCATGCCATATGTCACTTAATTGTTGAAGACTCGCGTCACAATGAACGGGAAAATTCTGGAAGAGGTACCCTAATGACATTCCGGTACTAGCCTCGATTGTGTGCAGAAAGCTTTCTTGGAAAAAGTCCAATCGAGTTGAAGCATGGGAGGAAGGGCGATCCCACTTTTCCGCCTGACGTTTCTCTGTCTCTGTTCCTCTTTTGGGATCCTCAACTCGAAGAGATGGAGACCCCGACACCTGAACTTCTCCGCAGCTGTTTTCCCTAGAGGTCCCAAAAGAGAGGGGTCCATCAGGGCAATTGCATTGGACATGGACGGCACATTGATGTCCTCACACCAGACTGTGTCTGCAAAAAATGGTAGGAAGAGGGCGTTGTTCTGGTATTTCTCTTTGTTTGCTGGTCTGGGCTTACGAAGAAATGCAAGGAGCAAAGGCATCAGCAGATAGCTAGCAAACCATATGGTGTTTCTTCTCATGCAGTTGCGGCTGTCGAATGGGCCAGGCGAAACGGAAAATTCATCTTCATCGCCTCAGGTCAGTCAAAACAGCTATGTAAGAACAAACGAAGCAACACATGTATGCAATATGTACTATTTGGCTCTATGAAAGGCACGTGACCTCACCTCGAATAAAAGTCGGACAGACTATCGGGAGGAAGAGCCCACATGCGCAGTTCCTCGATCTACAAGCATATATACACATCTAGCTTGTCATCATCAGAATTAAGACTGTTTGCATGCCCATTTCTCGAATTCGGTGGCGATCGAATCGATCCTTAATGTGTTTGTGTCTCCCCTTCCTGCCTGCCTCGCTTGCTCGCTTACTTGCCTGCCTGCCTGCCTGCCTGCTTGCTTGCCTTGATGGAGGGCATCTCACCGCTCTCTCGCTCTGCCCCTCTCCCCATCTGCCCTCGCGTTACCTTGATTTCCCCCTTTCTTTCAATGTGTGCGTCGACTTCTTGTGCACGTACAACCTTTTCTCTGGTCTCTTCTGTCTCTCAGGTCGGACGCGGACGGGAGCGATGAATGCACTGGGTGCCTACGGGGAGTTGCTGAAGGCACAGGGCGGGTTTCCCGGTGTCTACTGCAACGGCCTGCTCGTCTACGGCCAGAGGAGCCAGGTGTTGTTCGAGAGGGCCCTCGACACCTCCGCAGTAGCGGCGGTTGCGGAGTTTTGCAGGTCTGTCTGTCCGTTTCTGTGCCTTCCTGTGTCTCTCTGTGGGTGTGAATGTGCAGATGAATACATACGTCGCATGCACCAGTGTGTGTGTGTGTGTGTGTGTGTGTGTGTAATGTGTATGCATCCTTTCGAGCTGGGGTCTGCAGGGCCAGGGGTCTGCCCTTTGTGGGGTATTCGCGTGAGGAAATTCTGTGCGACGAGCTGACAGCCCACCTGGCGAGGATGCACAATGAGTACAAGGAGGCACTTCCACTGGCAGTTGGTGATGTTGTAGAGGCGGCAAAGGAGGGCAGAGTAATCAACAAGGTTGGCTCGTGCTTGGGTTTCGGGGCGCAAGAAGGAGATGAACTGAAGAGGAGACAGACAGACAGACAGACAGACAGACAGATAGACAGACAGACAGACAGACAGACAGACAGACAGACATGGAGATAGATAGATAGAGAGAGAGAGAGAGAGAGAGTGAGAGAGACCGAGAGGGAGAGGGAGAGGAAACAAGACATTTTCTGTCGCGGAAGCCTGAACGTGTCTGGAAGCGAATTCCCGCCCATTCGGCTGAGTGAATAAACGGCTGAAAGAAGAGATGAATGGATCGATGGGGGGATGCCTGGATGGACACATGAAAGAAAAGAAGAAACGAAGAAATGGAAGAGAACAGAAGGAACGAAGTAAGGAGGAAAGAGGGGAAGGAAGCAGGATGGAGCGAAAACAAGCGAGTAAGAAAGGAAAGAAGGCCGTCCTTCAACCTGCCGTTGACACGAGAACGTGTGTGTGGGTATGAAAGCCAAAATGAAAACTTGTGACCCTGCACGCACTCAGTCATGTATGCACATACGCGCGCGCGCGCGCGCGCGTGTGTGTGTGTGTGTGTGTGTGTGTGTGCAGATGTTGATTTTTGACGATCCCGAGACAATTGCCGCCGTGCGACCGGCTCTAGAGTCACTGGCGCCCTCCCTAGGCGGAAGAGTCGTGCAGGCCGGTAGTTGTTTTCTTTGTTTCCCTGTGTCTGCATTGCATGCTTTGCTTGTTTTCCCTAGCTGTTTCTCTTGTAACTAAAGCAACGTACATGCAGCTGTCCATCTGTTTCTCTTCTCACTGCATGCAAAGCTGGATGCAAAAGCTGCACTGTGACGCGAATTGTCCGTGCGCAGCCATGGAGATGTAACACGTTGGCGTACCAGAGTGTCTACCTCTCTTCTTCCCTCTCTATGTCTGTGAGTTTATTACACGCATGGTTGACCTGCCTCTCTGTTTCCGACAAAATAAGCGCCCCTGATTTCGCTTGTTCCCCAGAGTGTGAGAATTCGCGGTGGCTTGGCTCTTGTATTCTCGCGACAGGCAGCACTGTCGTAGCTACAGACGATCAGAGTTTGAAAAACATAACAGTGCCAGACGACTGCATAGAACAACGAAGAGACCAAGTCCTTTCTTCGCCCAAACAAAGACTGTTACATTAGGTCAAGAATCAACTCTAAGGAAAGCACCACGTGCAAATAGTGAAGTCGTTCCTGCCCGCCCACCTTCACACCTGCAGGCCGTCCCCCGTTTATTCTGTATGAATTTTGTATGAAAATAAACTGAATTCTATATGAAAATAGACTGAATTCTGTATGAAAATAAACACACGCCTGCAGGCCGTCCCCGATATGATCGAGGTACTGCCCGAGGGGGCTTCCAAGGCAGAGGGAATCGCTGCTCTGTTGAAAAACGTGAACGTTAGTTCCAGCTTTAGTTCTGCTGTGAGTCAGTCAGTCAGTCAGTCAGTCAGTCAGTGAGTCAGTCAGATCCACTCGTGCAGTCAGGACGGTTCGAGTCCACATATTACCTCCCCAGTCAACACCTTCGTGCTGGCGTTTGTCAGGTCATGTTTCTCCAGGTGCGTGCGTGCGTGCGTGCGTGCGTGCGTGTGTGCGTGTGTGTGTGTGTGTGTGTGTGGATGCGTGCGTGGGAGGATCGAGTGTGTTTGTCGATCCCTTAATTTCCCCTCCCTTCCCTCCCGTCCCCGCCGTGTGTTTGCCTCACCCACTGCATGGCTGCTTCATTTACTCGACTGCTTCATTCAGATCGACCCTGAGGACCTGATGGCAGTCGGAGACGGAGAAAACGACATCGAGATGATCCAGTCAGTCAGTCAGTCAGTCAGTCAGGCAGGCAGTCAGTCAGTCAGTCAGTCAGGCAGTCAAGCAGGAAGGCAGACAGTGCAAGAGAAAGGCAGCCACTTACTCGCTTCGTCAAACAGTCACGCAGTCAGTCCGTAAGTCACTCAGGAAAGCAGTCAGGCTCACAGTCAGCTATGCTGGCGGAAAGGAAGTCAGGAAGTCCTGCAGTACGTGAGTGAGTCACAGTCAGGCAGGCAGGGACTCAATTTTTCGGTGGTTGTTGATTGCTTGTTTGCAATCAACTGACTGTCTGACTAACTGTCTGACTGACTGACTGACTGACTGACTGTTAGACTGACTGACTGACTGACTGACTGTTAGACTGACTGACACTGACTGACTGACTGACTGACTGACTGACCGACCGACCGACTGACTGACTGACTGACTGACTGACTAACTGACTGACTGACTGTCTGACTAACTGACTGACTGACTGACTAACTGACTGACTGACTGACTGACTGACTGTTAGACTGACTGACTGACTAACTGACTGACTGACTGACTGACTGACTGTTAGACTGACTGACTGACTGACTGACTGACTGACCGACTGACTGACTGACTGACTGACTGACTGACTCATATCGCCAAGCTGTTTTTCCACTCTGATTCGGTCAGGGTACCGGACCTCTGCTTCCGCTAACAAAATTGACACACAAAGCCTACTAAGGGGACACACACAAAGCCTTCTAAGGTGACACACACAAAGCCTTCTAAGGGGCACACTTTACGAGCAAGCTGACTCCCCCTTGCTGTATCCAGAAGATTTTGTTGAAAGCGGATCGAATGAAAGTGCGGGGCTGCATAGGGAACTTCATTTCCGCATCCCGGAAATTAAGAATAAAATAACTTCACATGCGGCTTAGACAGACAAACCTTTTCCTAAAATACAAAGTAACAGGCAGACAGACAGACAGACAGACAGACAGACAAACACAAAACCACAGCAGACACAGAACGCAATACACTATACACTATACACACACATACACACACACAGACACACACAACGAGAGACAGAGAGAGAGGGAGGAAGGGAGTGAGTAAGAGAGCACCTCAGGCCGAATGAAGGGCAGCTGCGTAGACTCATGAACGTTCGAATTAATGCGGCTGGGGCTTGCTGCTCATTGTTTGTGTGCTCTGTGCTCTCGCTCGTGCAGGCTTGCTGGTGTAGGCGTTGCTGTCGCGAATGCTCAGCCCAAACTGAAGGCATTTGCGAAATTTGAGGTACGAACTGTGTTTGTGTCTTTGCCCGCGAATGTGCGATTGTATGTATGTGTGCGCCCATGTGTGTGTGTGTGTGTGAGGGAGAGAGAGAGAGAGAGAGAGAGAGAGAGAGGGAGAGAGAGAGAGAGAGTATAGGGGTCGATCAAGCTAGGCAGAAAGAAGAATAGGCTTGATGGGACAGAGAGGCGTGAGTCAGTCAGTCAGGCAACCAATTCGTTCGATCGATCAATTTCAAAACTTGAGGTTTAGCTGTCAAGGTTCTTCTTACGCAAATTTCAGCCTCATGGTGCAGCTAGCTGTCTCGCTGGCCTCCGGGGATCGCCTTAAGGAATCAAAGCGTTGAGGGTCGATTTTGGTGAGTAATTGTTCATGAGTGTGTGAATATCATTGCGTGCCTCTTTGCACAGGTTTTCTCGACCGATGCCTGCAAAGCTGTCATCCACACCCACACACATAAATGCATGATTGTGTTTTGTGTGAATACGTGCACCTTCTGATTCATGCAGGTCGCTTCAAACGACGAAGATGGTGTTGCAGAAGCGATCTGTCGTTTTGCTCAGGTAGCGGAGTCTCAACTTGCTACGGTCGAGAGGGACCTGGCAACTCGATTGGTGCCGTTTTGTGCACTCTCCGCGGCAGAGGGAGACGTTGTCAGCAGCGAGGAAGATGCATGAAGCAGCGCTTAACTGTCTGTTTGTTTGTTTGTTTAGTTGATGTCAGATGACAGTCAGATCGATATGCAGTTGATCAGCATTTCAATTTTCTAGTTATTCAATTTCCTACTCCACAGCATGTACTAAGGCGGTCTTTATAGAATGAATGGAAATGAAAAAAAGGAAATTCAATGAATTGAATGAATGAATTATACTTGAAGCGGTTACTAAAGCTGGTGAGCCACGACTTACACTCTCGCCAACCATGGGATATTGTAATCAATCAGCGTTTTTGCATGTTTTACCAGGATCGAGATATCAGAAGATTATGATAAACAAAACATATAAACTTATTTTATGAATTATGATTTAATTATCATAAATTCAAAGTTGTTTCCCAAAATATGAATTAATATCAAAACTTTTCGAATATTAATTTTTTATTTTTTTTTAAAAAAAAGATTACCTAGAAGATTTAAAATACCTAGACGATTACTTGATTGATTGAGTCAAACCTTGACTGCTAGTTTGACTGACTGCTTCTTAGAGCTTATGTTAGAGCCTGAGTTGGAGCATGATCATAAGTGATTGAACTTGAATTACTAGTAATAAAAACAATACGTAATAAATCAAATAAAACTTTAGAGTTTAAACCCAGAATTCCAGATTTAAACATTTTTTTATTTTCTTTTAAAAATCGTGATAATAATCTAGATAATAATGTCCCATAATGTATATCAGCTACAGCCTGTGGGGGGGAGAAGCTTCGCTTTTGTACTTATTCAGCCGATGAGCCCTAATATGATTGAGCTTATAGCAATAGACTGCCTCAGTTCTACTATGGAGCAATGTCTATTTTTCAAAGAACGCGCTGAGCGCCTCGTGTGCCAATGGGGTCATATATATCTAGTATACACATATATAAAATCAAACTGAATCTCTAGACTCTAATTAAATTTAATCATCCATGAATTTTGAAGCATTGCGACAAGACTCAAATAAGTTAGCATTTCGAATCTTCAATGAACGATTGAATGATTTCGATCGTACACCGCGTCGATCAGTGAGTTGGTGACTGTCAGTCTGAACTGTCGCTCTGTGACTCGCACAACAGATCGAATGTTTCTATACAAATGTGCCACAGAGTGCTGCTGCTGTCACTGTTCCTACTACTACTACTACTACTACTACTAGGACTACGACTACATGCACCGGCTGTAGTCCATGTCTGACGAGAACACTGGCAGTACCGTGACACTGCTGGTACGCTGATTTACAACGACGATTCTCATCATGATCGATTTTCCAGATTTCCCGATCGACTACAGTTGCGGGGCCTCTCCCGCTTCTGAATTCACTTCACTGCAAGGCGCCAACTTCAAATGTGTTTCACTACTGAGAGAGCCGCCCGCTTGCGAGCCCTCCCCCGTGCTTACGACCTTTCTTCTTCTCTTCCTCCTTTTCCTCCTTTCTTCCTCCAAAGCCTTCCTTCTCTTCCCGTAACTCAGCTCTCTCGGTGGTGCATGTGGTCGTAAACCATGCAAGTGCATCACCGCCATGGCTAATTCGAAAGCGTTCACCAGGTACGGGGGTAAATAGCGCCACCCCGCAGCTCTCCCATCTATGTCACGGAACATCGCGACCGCCTCCCGCCAGGGACTGCCCGCGGGGACGAACTCCTCTAAAGCACAGACTCCATGATCCCACATCTCGTAAAAACTCTCAAGCGCTCGTTCAAAAGGAACCCCGCCCTCGTGCCCGGACTTATCCAAAACACCACACAGCACCCTCTCCATTCCCTCCAACGAATGCAACTTTCTTTCCCAATCGCCGTGTTGACCCCACACAGCTCTTTTTATGACAAAACAAAGGGCTACATATGTATAAAGTGAAGGCTCGACCCCCCTCACTATCATCTCCTCAAATATTGCTAGCGCTATCTCCCACTCACACTCAATTTCCCCTGCTGCCTTTCCCATTGCATACAAAAGATCACCGAATGCCTTCTCTTCCGGTTCGATACCCCTGCGAATCATGTGATCAAAAAGTTCGAGGGCTCTCTCCCACTCGCTACCACCCGGAGCGTTCTGCATTGCGTTCAGCAAAGAAGTGAAAACCGAAGCGTCGGGCTCTACACCCCTCTGCAACATCTCTTCAAATATCTCAAGTGCTCGCTCCACTTTGCTCCCCCCCTCCGCTCTTGCCATTGCACTGATTAGCGCACTGTAAGTCGACACACTTGGCGGGTTCACATCACCCCGCATCGTCATCTCATCAAATACCGCCAGCGCTCTCTCCCACTCACTTCCCCCCCGAGCTCTAGTCATCGCCACGATCAACCAATAGTATGTGGCGTCGATCGGCTTGATTCCGCTGTCCCTCATCTCGTCAAACAACTCCACCGCAATCTCCCATTCACCCCACCCCGGAAACTTTGCCAAGGCCCCGATCAAACGGGTGTAAGTCTCTTCACTGGGCTCCACCCCACTGAGCTTCATCTCTTCAAACATCTCTAAGGCAGTCTCCCAATCACTTTCGTGTGCAACATTTATTACAGCCTCGATCAGCAGAGCAGACGTTTCTCTTTCTGGCTGCAAACCCCTTTCTCTCATCTCCCCAAACAATCCCAGCGCTCTCTTCCACTTCATAGGTTCAGCACTCAACATCGTATCTATCAGCACATTGTACGTCTTTCGGTTCGGCTCTATTCCCTCTTCCACCATCTCCTCAAACAACCTTAGCGCTGTCTCCCACTGACTACCCTCCCGACTTTTTCTCAACGCTGTAATCAACAAATTGCAGGTTTCCACGTCCGGCTCTATGCCACCTTCCTCCATTTCTAAAAGAAGCTCAAACGCCCTTTCCCACTCGCTACCACCCGAAACGTTTCCGCATGCACACAACAACGAATTAAAAACTGACACGTCAGGCTCTACACCCGTCTGCAACATTTCTGCATACAACTGCAGCGCTCTCTTCAGCTGACTGCCATCGGCTGCCAACGCCAAAGCGTCGATCAGAGTACTGTAAGTCGACGCATGCGGTCTCATGCCGCTTCGCACCATCTTTGAAAACAACTGCAGTGCTTTCTTCCACTCACTTCCGCCAGCCGCCATTGCCATTGCACGGATCAGTGCTGTGTACATCCCCACGCCAGGCTCCACCCCACCCTCCTCCTTTATCCGACGAAACAAAACCTCGGCCTCTGTCCACCTGCCCAGATCCCCCAGACGGACTATTTCGTCCTGGCAATGCTGCAGAGTCTGCATGAAGATATATGCATGCACAGTAAACAGCGTGTCTCCGAATTTCGTTCACTAAGGGAAATAAACGGTTTGTCATTCTCATCCAATCCAATCCAATGCAATTCAAGCAAGGAGATGCAAAAAGAAAGAAAGAAGACAAGACACGCGGAGACCTTCAAGGGTTCTTTCCACTTTTCGAAACGCCAATCGCGCGCAGGTCCAAACACTGAGTCCATCCATGTCTAGACAAATATCTTCAGTTCTCTTGCACTGCTTGCCCCTCTCTCTCTATGTGTGTGTCTGTGTTCGTATATGGATGTGTGCGTGTGACAGTGTATGTGTGTGTACATGAGTGTGTGCGTTGTGTGTGTGTGTGTGTGTGTGTGTGTGTGGACGTGTGTGTTTGTACGCCTGTTTCTGTCTCCGTCTCCGTCTCAGCGTCTCTCTTCATGTTTGTGCCTGTGTGTGTATGTTCACGCCCGCGCCTGCTCCGTAGAGACCACGCACGCTTGGATCCCTTTGCTCTCAAATCCCGTCTCGTCTCCTCCCTTCCCTTCCCTTCCCTTCCACCCGACCTGCAGCCAGCCCCATGCAGGCACTAGCTCACTGACCTCTTTGTCTCTCCACCACGTGCCAGCGAAATCTCCCTCGCGTGCCATCAGCTCCATATCCTCCATGGGACTTGGAGCGCCTCCGGGCAAGGCTCCCCGCTCCTTGGCATGGTTGTCTCCAGACAAGGTTCCTAACCTGTGGTCACTGCCGTCTCCAGAGACACTGCCACCGTCCACGCTAGGGGAGTCGATCGACTTGCGGGTCCCACCCCGCATCATCGAGAGCGGTGGCAGTAAACTGCTGGGGACACAGGAAGAGGACAGACTTAGCTGCCGGTGCGTATGCAGGAATGTGAGTATCCCTGCTGTCTCCACCACCTCAAGAAGATGCGTCGACCCTAACAAGGCAAACCAAACCGCGAGGGGGTGGAGCCATGGCCAAAAAAGCATTATCAAAAACAAAGCCCGGGGGTGATCCTCTGCCAAGGACACCCGCCGGACTCATGAAGGACCGCCAAGAGAGGCTGCAGGGCGTTGTCAGAAAGCAAACTTGCTTGCCCCCCCACCTGGATCAATACATGGCAGCTTCAGGTACCTTCTTGCTGCGGCAATCGAATGGGGCGAGAGTTGATAGAAAGGTAGGGACAGCAGGCATTCTGGGCAGCTTCCTGACCGTGTGTGTGGGGATCTGATCACGGGAAAAAGGCACCATTGGAACAGCCTGCTGCGTAGAGGGCAAGAGGGTGCATGCACATGGCTGTCACGGGTTGTATGAATTGACGCACGCAATCAATTAAGCTGAATTGACGCACGCAATTAAGCTCGGCCATGCATGCATGCAAACCTGCATGCACGATTAATTCTCTTTAGTGTCTTTCTGGTCCTTTGTCGGGCCAGTATGCATCTTACCTAGGCATAGGTCCTGTCCGTCTATTACGGCCAATCTGTTGCAAGCGCAAGCCCTTCGGACTAGGCTGCCGCGCCTAGCTTATACTATTCCACGATGGATAAAAATTAATACCTTTCATTCTCCATGTGTTCGCGTGGTTAACTCTGCCTATCTATGGATGAGCATTGTGGTTTTCCTTTTCCCTTCCCCGACTTCTTCTTCAATGGATTCCTTAGCCAGTTAAAAAAATTTGTTTCTCTTCAACATTTCTTTATTAAACCTTTTCTTTATATCCATAAATTCTTTTGCACGCTTAGCAGCTTTTAGCTCTTTTATAATTAATGGATGCATACATATTCTTAAATTCTTCCTTTGCATATTTTCTTCAGTATGAAACCGCACTGTGATTTTCACAGCTATATATAGTAATTGGCAATTAGAGACTACGTGGTTAGGGCATACTATATACAGTAGAATTCTTCTCGACTCCGTAAGAAAGAGACGCCCGAGGCTTTGACTATGACAAATAACATTCGCCTATGTGAGCACAACGCTCGCATACGCTCGCAAGCTCTGCTGTAAAGTCGCTGGCTGCCCGTTTGAGAATATATCTTGCGAACATGGCCTAACCAGAAGGGGAGAAGACTGCGTCACATGCTCGTCTCTACTTTCTTTGTGTCCATGGAGTTCGCAAGCGATTCTGTACTCACGGCTACCATGTAGGTGTCCACTCTCCAGTTGCACGCGGGAGAGCCAGTTCAAGGTTTTTTGCGGCTCTGGGAGATCAACCGTCTTCACACTATCACCTTCAAATCTTGGTAAGTCTCTTATGACCTGTGTTTCCATATGTGCTTGTATGGATGAGTGGTTGTAGAACATGCTATGTATACCTAACAATATATTATTGAGAAAAGAGGGAAAAAACAACCCATGCGGAACAACACTTTACAACACACAATGTTAAACGCGCCTTCGTATACGTCTGTCTACATATATATGAATGACATCTGTGCAGGAATTGCAGTAGGAACAACGCAAACACACTCTGGAAGGAGGGAAAGACCGAACATGATTCCTTCGAATTGCTCTCAGTCTGACGAGTCGACCTGAAAAGCAATCGAGGTTCTTCCGGGGCTTGGCTTTGCGATGTACCAAAAAGAAGGGGAGCGAAGGGCCCTCTTGTTTTCTTTGTGGTCCACAAGGGGCATTGCTTATGAAAATACCGTAGAGGATGATGTAGAAGTCGGGGGGGGTCAAACCGTCTTACAAGCTGCCAAGCAGCTGCTGCTAGACCTGAGAACAGAGAGACTATAAGTTCATACAATTATGTCTTGTACTTTAGCTCCCAATTCATGCTTTGATTCATGAATGACGGTTTGTCATGAGACAATGTCACCCAAGCAGCAGTGTAACTGTCTCTCATTGTGCCTGTTGTCACTCATTGAAGATTTGTTTGATCAGCTTGGTCCATCAGATGAATATCAGCAAATTTGTATTACGGGTTGTTAGATTTTTCCTTTTCTTAGAGTGTGTTGCTTCCTAGGTTGCTTCTCCCTTCATATGTTTCTGATTCTCGTTTTCTTTTCTATTCTTTTCTTCCGATACATACCGCCATCTTCACTTGAGACAAATTGAATCTGCTTTCATTCTGCATGCAGGGATCATGCAGGGACAAGGAGGAGGAGGTGGAGATTGAGGGGGAGGAGGTTTTGTTTCTTAAGGTGGAGGGGGATAGCATTGAGTAGCATTGAGTGGGATGAGGGGGAGGAGAGAAGTGAAGGGTAGGAGGAGGTTGGCGAGAGCGAAGGGGGGAGAGTTGAGGAGATGCGGGGGGAGATTGGTAAGAGCGGGGGGAGAGATGGCTTTAATTCTATGGAAACGCTTACCTTTTCATAAATTCGAACCAGATACTGACCCGGACAGAACTTCTAGAGCGTCTTGGCTACTAGCTTGGCTACAAGGAGGTTTTGGAGATTGACTAAGTCGCCATGACCCTCTTTAAGGGCATTTCTTTCCCTGAAGCCACCCCAATGACGATTTCACAGGGAAACGTCACCGTCAAAGTCGTCCTCGTCACTGAGATGAAAATCCCTGCCATGTTCCCGAATGCTATGGTAAATTCTACGCCATACAGTAGCATGTCTGTTGGGAATGTTGAGCGTCCCCCTTGTTCCCCCTACAAACACTCCAGAACAGGAGACGACTGGAGAGGAGAGAGAGCAAATTGCTCCCTCAAGGTACGCTTATCGTCACATTTTAATAAGAATCAGCGCCCCATCCTACATGTATACACACACACACACACATATACACATATATACATACACACATACACACACATACACACACGAGGAGAGATGAACAAAAACATAGTTGTAAAACAGACTGACTTTTGACTGAAGCCCTGGGGCAGATAGAATTTACAACCAGACACACACAGGCGATTGTGCATACACATAGAACTGCAGAGGCAAAAAAGAAGCGAACAAGAGGGTTGATTAGATGCAGCCTATATATCATGCAGGGGGGGGGGCTTTTGTTGAGACGGGGGGGGGACTTAGTGAGAAGGGGGGGGAGGATTTGATGATGATAATGAAACAAGGTTTGACATTGATATATTGTGAATCCTACTGTAAATAGACTTAATATACAACTTCAAATTAGTTGTGTCAGATATCTAAGTAGTCTTTTAGAGTATCATTGCATTAGCTAGCATAATATAACTTATATAAGTATTGTACTTGTTTAGCAAAATTTTATCAAAAGATATTTAAGAATCAAACATATGAAACTCTGCCCTGATTGAGTTTCATAGTAAAAAAAACATCTGATTGATCGAGTTTTAAAATTATCTAATTAGTGACCAGGTTTGATTTGATTTGATTTAATGATTTTAATCTAGAATTTGGTTTGATTTAAGGTCGGGTTTAACCTCAAATCAAATCTGCAGGTCTGATGGGGTTTGCTTTGACACCTTGATCAACCTAAAATTATGAGTTGTTATTGGTAAAAACTAGGACTCTAGTCTAAGAGAGCTCGCATATTAGGGAACCCGGAACCCATGAAGTTAAACCTCAAATCCAACTTCAAATCTACCCAAATTTGCAAATCTAGAGCGGCTAGTAGAGTTTTAATATCAAATCAAATCTAATTATCCAAATCTATTAAATCAAACCTGATCACTATATCTAATACAATTCTGTTAGCTAGCAATTCCTATAAATTGCCAAAAAGTATCAAAAAGTGGTTTTTAACTAAGTTAGTAGGTTTTTGATTGATTGATTGATTGATTGATTGATTGCCAGTGATTGATTGATTAATTTTTTTTTCAGATTTACTCTTCTAAGTTTATTCTGCTTATAGATATGCGAATTAACCTGCTAAGTCCTCTACGTGCGGTATAAAAACTTAAAGACATTCTAAGGTTTTAAATTATTGTAAGTGAGCAGACTGTTTTCGTAATTACTGTTGTTTGTTGCATGGTGAGCAAGTATCAATTCATGTAAATCAATCAGTGTTTGCGCTCTTTGCTGGAATATCTTTTTGATTTTTGTTCCTCAATTGCTGCAGCAAAAACGTCCAACTCTTCTAAAATCTGAGCAAAATCTAAACGGTCTTTGGGGTCCTGGGCCCAGCAACGGTTCATCAGAGAGACCCAACGGCGGGGGCTGTCGGGAGGAATCTCGGGACGGAGACCGTTCTTCACAACCTGCACGCAGGCAGGCAGGCAGGCAGGCAGGCAGGCAGGCGGACAAGCAGGCAGGCAGGTAGGCAGAAAGCTAGTAAGAAAGGACATGTTAGTGATCACACGTTTTGGGGCCGAACGCGACTGATCACACCAATTTGTAGGCTGAACGAGTATACCGACTGATTTGGATACAGATGGGGTTGGCCCGCTTGCTTTAGGAAGAAAGCGAAACGGGAACTCGGATGGTTGTGGCAACTTGAACACACGGATGGTTGTCTGTATTTTTTCTGATTCAGGCATAGCACACCAAATTGCACCATGCAGCTCCAAGGGACCCAGCAGCCGATGAAAAATATAGGGGGGGGGGCGATGATTTAAACGTACGAAAAAGCACACATCAAGTCAAACAAATTTCAATCAACAGAATTCAGAAAGAAGGGAGACGCACCCACCCACCCACCCACCCACCTGCGTGGCGACATTGACTGGGTCCATGCCCGGATAAGGCGGTTGTCTGGAGAGAATCTCCCAAAGAACAACGCCAAAAGAGAACACGTCTGCCTTCTCGGAGTACTCAGAGCTTTCCAGAACCTCAGGAGCCATCCACTGATAGGTTCCCACGCTTCCTGCAAGAATGCATCACAAAGGATCAATGGCATGTATGTCCTCATCAGGGATGCCATCCATACAGAGACATGCAGACATGCTCAACCAGTCACACGTACATGTCAAGTGAGCGAGCGACACTTCCATGTGCACTACCTACAAACATGCATGGATGCAGAAACAGGATTCGTGCATTACCACAGAAAGGAGGTTTCGGAAAGGAGGCATGGGGGCGATTGTGTGCTGAGAATGCCGAAGCCTTTCACTGCCAGCCTGATAAAAGAAAGAAAGTGCTTGTCCGACATTCACGCCCTTGCCCCCCACCCAAAAAAGACAACCTTGTCCTACTCTCCTTCTCTTCGGCTGGCTTTGTCGTTTAGACACACGCTAGCCTGCAACTCTTTGTGGCATGCCAGTCAACTCATCGATCGCTACAAACCCACAGGAAGACGAAGAGAGCCAAGTCCAGCAACTGCCTACCCACTCACCCACTCACCCACTGACCAGTCATGTTATCCCCCTCTGCCGCCTTGACCCTCGCCCACCCAAAGTCCGAGATCTTCAGGTTCATCGATGCGTCAACCAGGATGTTCAGACTCTTCAGATCCCTGTGTAGAATCGGGCGAGGCCTCCACCTGTGCAGATACAGCATTCCTTGGCAGATCTGACGCGCGAAGCGCACCCTCGTTCCCCAGCTCAGTGAGATATCTCTGCATGCAGACACAGGGATGGCAACGGGACGAGACAACCAAACACCTGAGAGCATTGTTCTCGACTAACTAACACGACCCATGTGCCAGAAGACAGAAAACGAAAGGACGAACTTCTACGCGGAGGAACAAGGCATAGGTGCAGACAGGGAGCGAAGAAAGCGAATGAGCTAATCAGGAGCTCAAATGCGAATGAGGAGGGAGACGGCGCATGCACAGAAAGAAAAAAAATGGCACAGAACGAGAGACAGGGAAGACAAACAGGGAAGGAATGCAATTTCTTCCACGCCCGCATCCCATTGATTGCATGCAAATCTTGATTCGTGCATATATCATATTTATGCACCAGCTTTTTCTGGTTTCTGTAAAAAAACGAAAACAAAAAACAAAAACACTTACACGTCATGAAGGACGTCCCACAGAGAGCCGCGAGCGCAGTACTCGAGAACGATTGCCATGTCCGACCCTCTGCACACACATACACACACACACACACACACACAGAGAGAGAGAGAGAGAGAGAGAGACTCATCATGTCGGTGCACCAATGGACAGGTCAATTTTGCATACTTACTCACATGCATGTGGATACAAACATTCGCACGGACAGTGTCACACTAACTGACTGACTGACTTGCTGAGTGCCCCGATGAGTAGGACCACGTGTTTACTTTCATCCAGAAATATTATTTTTTTGTATGAAAAAGAATTCTGTATGAAAGTAAACTGACTGACTTGCTGAGTGCCCCGATGAGCAGGACCACGTGTTTACTTTCTGTATTATTATTGTTTTGTATGAAAAAGAATTCTGTATGAAAGTAAACTGACTGACTTGCTGAGTGCCCCGATGAGTAGGACCACTTGTTTACTTTCATCCAGAATTATTAATTTTTTGGCATGAAAAAGAATTCTGTATGAAAATAAACTGACTGACTTGCTGAGTGACCCGATGAGTAGGACCACGTGTTTACTTTCTGTATTATTATTGTTTTGTATGAAAAAGAATTCTGTATGAAAGTAAACTGACTGACTTGCTGAGTGCCCCGATGAGTAGGACCACGTGTTTACTTTCATCCAGAATTATTAATTTTTTGTATGAAAAAGAATTCTGTATGAAAGTAAACTGACTGACTTGCTGAGTGACCCGATGAGTAGGACCACGTGTTTACTTTCATCCAGAATTATTAATTTTTTGTATGAAAAAGAATTCTGTATGAAATAAACTGACTGACTTGCTGAGTGCCCCGATGAGTAGGACCACGTGTTTACTTTCATCCAGAAATATTGTGTTTTTGCATGAAAAAGAATTCTGTATGAAAGTAAACTGACTGACTTGCTGAGTGCACCGATGAGTAGGACCACGTGTTTACTTTCATCCAGAATTATTAATTTTTTGCATGAAAAAGAATTCTGTATGAAAGTAAACTAACTGACTGACTTGCTGAGCGCCCCGATGAGTAGGACCACGTGTTTACTTTCATCCAGAATTATTATTTTTTGGCATGAAAAAGAATTCTGTATGAAAGTAAACTGACTGACTTGCTGAGTGCCCCGATGAGTAGGACCACGTGTTTACTTTCTGTATTATTATTGTTTTGTATGAAAAAGAATTCTGTATGAAAGCAAACTGACTGACTTGCTGAGTGCACCGATGAGTAGGACCACGTGTTTACTTTCATCCAGAATTATTATTTTTTTGCATGAAAAAGAATTCTGTATGAAAGTAAACTGACTGACTTGCTGAGTGCACCGATGAGTAGGACCACGTGGGGATGTCTGAGAAATCGCATCAGCGCCAGTTCCCCAAGGAAGTCCTGCATCCATGCATGCATCCAGCCACCATTTGTCACACACACACACGAGTGCACGAAAGAAAGTAAACTTTTTGCAATCTGAACGCAACACACGCAAGCATGCAGGTGAAATTGGAAAGACCCGCCTCTTTGCCGGGAAGGCCACAGAGCGACCTCCCAATTGAATATCGATAGAGAAGCAAACAAATGGAGAAGTAAAGAAAAAGAGAAGGAGGGTTTCCAAGCTGATTAGTCGTACAGTCACATCCTTCGATCGACTTCATGTTGACTTGCAAGGATAAAGAAAGAGAGCCTTTTTAAACACAATCACTTGCATGCAACCGTACAATTAAGTAGACGCGTGGACACGCAGCACTCTCCCTCCGACGCGCATCATCGACAGATTCTCGAATTTTTTCGTGTGAGCAGACAACCCTGCTAAAAAGAAGCACTCTATACTGACTCTCTCGGTCGGACACTCACTCACTCACTCACTCACTCACTCACTCAACTCACTCACTCACTCACTCACTCACTCACTCATGTTGGTGCTACCCGCATTGACACACTGATTAAATGAATGATTGACTCCCATGCGGACTGACTTTGAGCAGTCGGTCATCTACCCTGTGAACTCTCATGCGCTTCACAGCCACCAGCGCCCCTCGAAAAGTAGCGGCCCAAACCTTTCCGTATGCGCCCTCTCCGATGGGCTGCACTCATTATTTTTAGACACAACCATGCATGCAGACGCACACGGAGAAAATGGAACGTGCAGTCGATCTCTTTGATTTTCTTGTTCGAATGACTGGGCGAGTGAATGTGCGTGTGGGGAAGCGAGAACGCGAAAGAGAGACTGACTCTCCGGATGCGTGAGAAAGAGAGAGGGGTTGGAGCGGGAGAGAGTGTGGGGGGGGGATGTGCGAATGCATGCGTCAGTGAGTGAGAAAACGCAGGGATGCAGGATGCAGTCTTTTTTGCCGCCCCTGCAGGCGGGGAAATTGACGAAGGAAGGAAGGATCTCCCTCCCTGACCTTCAACATTTCAATCTCCTTGGACGAAATGCGGCAGCCGTCTGGCAACAAATACCTGCAAGCAAAAGCCGTTAAGGACACGCCAGCCAAACACACGCACAGCCAGCTCAGCTGTGTACTTGAACTCGAACTCGACAGAAGCAATGCAGTGGCTCAAAGGAAGGCATGCAGTCCGGGTGAGAGGAAGAAAGCCTTCTTAGACCCTCTCGAGTTCTTTCGTCAGGCAGTTATGTGGAAGAATTTTCTTTCTTTGATTTCCTCCTATTTGTCTTGGGTACCCCCGCCTTTATTCTTCTCCTGAGCTTTTTCGGTCATCCCAGAGACCCATAAAATGCTGATTGACCGACCGACCGACTCGCACAGTGCGTGTGTCCAATTCAACCACCCCCTCACCTGCTTTGCCACTATTCACTCAGTCACTTATTGACTCACTCACAGACTTACTCACTCACTCACTCACTCACTCACTCTCTCACTCACTCACTCACTCACTCACTCACTTGGGGTCCTGCTCGACCACACGTGTCGCGACTCGGAGTGCTCTCTGTCGTAGCGCCGCCTCCTTTGCAGTGGCTGCCTCTGCAAATATCATCTCCATGCATCCATCCGCGCATCCATGTGTGCGAAGTCGATGAGCCGCTTGGAAGAATTCGAACGCGATTGCGGGCCTCCTCTTAGGGTCAGCTGCCCATGCATTCGTACGTTCCTTCACTTGCACGACACGGTCCATTTCACTCATGCAGTCGTTTATGTTCATGACACTCAGTCGATCCTTTCTCCGCAAGAAGAACGTACACCTCGTGATTGCATGATCGAACAAAAAGGGACGCCATGCGTGCCACGCCTGTGCTTGATATGTCCTCCGACCCCGTCAATCCAAAACAAAAATCGACACACGCTGATCGTCGATGCCAAAGCATATGCATGCAGTTTTTTTTTTTTCACACTTCGATCCTGTGATATAATGGAGACTTGGACTGAATTTGGCAGTCTTCAGAGAGACAGAGAGAGAGAGAGGGGAGAGAGAGAGAGGAGAGAGAGAGAGGAGAGAGAGAGAG
>JAHBMJ010001880.1:0-23372 GCA_018398765.1 Chromera velia
ACACACACATACACACACACACACACACACACACACACACACACACACACACTCACACACACACACACACACACACACACACAAGCACGGGACGCTCGAGTTTGTTTACAGGTTCAGAAATGCATAAAAGGCAGCAGGTGACTTCCATGCAGTGAGTGGCACACTGGAAGGAGTGCGGCTGAAAGATGCCTTACGACCGAGGCGTACAAAAACGAAGAAGGCAGCAGAGGGTTGAAGTGAACGTTTACGGAATGAGTGACCGCCAGACCACCCCCTTACACCCCTTCTGTCTACTGCTAACTAACGCACGCACCCTCAGAGTCCGTGTATTCGGGCAGAAGCTTGAGGGCCTTGCGGGCTGCGCTCTGAGCCTCCTGAGAGAGCGGAATGCCGTACGCGTCAGAGATCACAGAGGAAGCGAACAGGTAGGACAGGAGGGAGCCTCCACCCGGGTGCTCGATCTGCAGGGAAGAAAGAAGCACAGGGAAAGAGAAGAATGGTAGAGCAGTGCAGCCACTTCCGCGAGCCCTTTTTTACTTCTCTTTGCCATCAATTGTGCGATGCTCCGGGCTCTTGTTTGACCTCATGATGGAGCTGAAGCTGGCATGCAGAAAAGAAGGAATCCGTGAGGCTCATCGCCATGCGCCTCTTGCCGTAAGAAAGAAACCAGAGTAGGACAAATGTGGGGGGGGGGGAGGGAGTAGCGAAGAGCAAAGCAGACATTTACACAGCACGGCAGGCTGACTGACTAACTGACCGGCTTCCCCCTGTAGTCCTTGAACGCCCCCCCTCTGACGGAGTCCATCAGTCCCAGGATCCCTGCAGAGAACCCAGAGGCTGCTGTCAGATTCAGACCTCCAAACCCGGGCACTGCAGAGGGCAGGGCCAGAGCTTCCTGCACAACCGCAGAGGTCTCCCCTTCAGTGCCCTCCAAGAGAGCGGAGGCAGAGAGGGAGCTGCTGGTTCCAACGACGACCTTCGATTGATGGGGGAGGACCTCAATGGTTTCTTCCACCGCATCGAGGGGCACAAGGAGGCCGTCCTCCATCTGGAGGGAGAGCCCGAAACGCACTGTCGCAGTTCCCAGGCCTCTGTCTGCTCGGACCTTCCAGAAGATTCTCTCTGTAGCGCTGTCAGGGGTGACAATTTGAACTTTCTGGTCTTCTTCGAGGAGAGACGCCCCTGACAGTTCCATCAATTCCACTCTGAAGGCAGCGTTGGGGGCCTGGGTACGGACCTCGGGGGCGAGGACAAGTGCGGCGCCGACCTCTGCAGAGTCTCCAACTCTGAGGAATCTGGGCAGAGCCGGACGGAGGAGTGCGGGGATTCTAGAGATGAGGGCCGTCTCAGTCGAGGACCAGTGGAGGGTGGCAGGGGTGAGGGCAGCAGCAGAGGAAGACTCGGCAGACGTAGAGGTAGAGGGAGTCGCAGAGGAGCGGCGTGTGGTTGTGAAGGCTCTGACTGTGAACTCTCCCTCGTTGTCGGGAAGCTCGAAGGGAAGCTTCACGGAGACGGACACAGTGCCAGTTCCTCTCCCAGTTCCTGTACCTGTCACGAACGCAACGCGACGTGCGAAGTCCTGTCTCAAGGCAACGGACAGACCTGCGCCTCCCGGCCCTCCAGCACTTCCTCCTGCAGCTGGTGCGGACGCGGTGGCGAAGGCCATTTGGGGCACTGCCGAGTAGCTCTCAGGTACTGCAGAGTCTGCCACGGCTCCCCTCATGGCGAAGGTCTCGCTGAAGACACCTCCTCTGCAAGCACAGAAAGAAAGAAAGAAAGAAAGAAAGAAAGAAGGAAGGAAGGAAGGAAGGAAGGAAGGAGGGAAGGAAGGAAGGAAGGAGGGAAGGAAGGAAAGAAAGAAAGAAAGAAAGAACCACAGGAAAAGAAAGAAAGAAAGAAAGAAAGAAAGAAAGAAAAAGCGTGAAGAATGACTGGTCGAAATTAAGGCGATGGATGGCTCAGAGCACAATCGCGAGAGAACTGAAATTTGAGATGAACTTTGCTGGCTAGTTGACACGAAAAGAAAGAGGAGCAGAAATGAAATGAAATGCATCCATGGAAGTACTTCCCCTCATGCAGCACAGACCATTTAATTCTGCAAGATGCGACCACGACCAGCACACGGCTCGCATCATTCAACAACACCTCTCTGACCACATGATGGTGACGCGCAGCACATGTACGATTATTGAAGATGCAGCTGGCTGACCTGGACATGAAGGGAAGGAAGTTAGAGTTGCCATTGCTGACTCCGGGTCCTGTGGTGATCATGCCAAAGTGTTTCTTGAGGAACTCCTCCACGCCTTCGTGCAGTCTCTGGCTGTCTCTGTCGGATGCAAGACTGGGCAGGGGGCTCACCTGCATGCATAGTCATTCATTCAAGCAGGAAGGCAGAGATGAGAGACATTTGTGGATCGACCTGTATCTTTCTTCTCACTCTTACTAACGAAGTTCCCTGGACAAGATCCGGTTGAGAAGCTCCAAAAAGAGAAAACGACAGGGAAATCTCAAGCGCATGCTCACGTTACCGTCGAAGCAGACCGTCCTCCATCCATTCAAAAAACCGCAAACAAGCCAAACGAGACATCACCCACTTTCTCTGCTCACCTTCGCATGCGGGTCCTCATTGGCCCTCTGTGCGAGGATGCGGGCAGCCTCATGGAGTCCCTCGGGGGAGGCGAAGTGCTCAAGGGAGGAGTAGCCGTTGTCACTGCAGACAAGACAAGACAAAGAAACGGAGGGAAGGGAGAGGTTCCAATCGAAAGAAAGAAATCACACACGATAAAGAACAGGGAGAAGAGAGGCAGGCATGTGCAACGAATACTTAGTCAACCAGTTTGACGAAAGGACGAAAAACGGATTTCTTTATTTTCCTTTCCTCTCGTCTACTTACACGATCATGTTGGGGTCAAACACGACGAGTGCGTCCTCTGCCTCCATCATTTCCAGAGGCCGGAGTTCAAGAAGGGAAGAGTCAACAACCAGAAGGGTCACCTCCACCTCGACATCAACCTCCTCCTCCTGTGGGACTGTAGTCTCTGCATGCACAAAGACAGAAGAAAATGGAAAGAAAAAATTAGAGGCCCTTATGGACACATCACCTTTCTTCGAGTCAAAAAGTGGGCAGGGAAGTAAGAAGGCAGGCAGGCACAGAAAGCAACCCCTTCACACACACACACACACACACACACACACACAGAGAGAGAGAGAGAGAGAGGGAGAGAGAGAGAGAGAGAGAGAGACAAACACAGCTTCAGAGGGCAACGACGAACCTTCAGCAGAGGAGAGAGGGGGGGCCACAAGGACCTCCACCTCTGCCTCCACAGTCTGTCCAGGTGCGAAGACAGGCAGGCCCTCCTCCCCTCTTCCACCTGCAGAAAGCCCGATGCCGCCGTTGGGCGTTCCGTCCTCTTCTCCCTCAGACGTGCCAGGGCTGCATGCAGAAGCACAGGGAGCACCAGAATACGGGAAGAGGAAGATGAAGAAAAAGGCACAGGATGGCGTTTCTCATCAGGACAGTCCAGCCGGAAAGTTGACAGAAAAAACGATTTCAGATGCGACACACCGTCACTCCTTGAAGCTGCAAGAAAGTCAAACGCCGGACTGCAAATATTCCCCCCATTATTTTCTCACTTTCTCACTTGACCCCTCATTCCCCCGGGCCTTCATTCATTCCTTTCTTTCTCTTCCTTCTGGCTGACCGCAGAGTCACGGAGACGGCCTCCACCCCCTCGTCGGGTCTCTTTGCCTTGAGAGTGAGGAACTTCTCCAGGAGTTGGGGTCCGAAGTCGGGCAGGAGGGGGGACATGGGGGGAAGGGGGGAGATGGACTTCAACAGAGAACCGTCGAGGGACAGAGGGGCGGAGAGGAAGACGTACACAGGGCACCCTCCAAGACAGTCAGATGGGACAGGGCCGAGCTCAAACTCCGATACCGTTCTTTTCTTCTCAGCGTCTTGGTTGGGGGGCACAGTGAAGGTGAGGACCTTTCCGTAATCCCCCGTGCCCACAAACACAGTCAGATCGGCGTCTCCGTGGAAAGAGTTCTCGATGGACAGCTTCGCAACCTCTCCTGCAGATAAGATCATTGAAGAAACACGAAAGCTTGCAAACGCTGAGAGAGAAGATACGTGAGCAAGCTACTGGAAGACATGAGGAGGCTGTTTCATTAGAACCGACAGACTGTTCCCATGAGGAGGCTGTTTCATTAGAACCGACAGACTGTTCCAACTGTCTTCCCCCTTTCATTGTTAGCATCTTCTCCTCCCCCCCCCCTCCCCACAATGACCGATCGATCGATCGCTCTACTGACCGAAGTGCACCTCGGGTTCCACCAGCTTGGCCTGGAGGCCTGTGGGGCTGAAGGAAGTGAGAGGTGCCGCCTCCCATTCCTCCAAGGTCTTGCCGACATAAGCGCACCCAGTAGAGAAGGCCTCTTCCGAATCTCCCACCTGTGCAATCACAATGTGGTGCTTCAGAGCATCCATTCTCAAAGCGCACTCAGGAGAGGCTGCGTCCTCACACGTGCCCTTCAGGGTGAAGTTCCCACTCGCAACCATGCTGTCGATGTCCACGCCCCCGCTCTCCAACAGAAACGGAGCGATGACCTGGGAACAAGGGATCGATTGGGGGGCACGCCCGGAGGGGAGGACATAGGCGTAGTCGAAGTATTGGTACGTCGCGTCGGTCTGCTGTCTCTCGTACAGAGGCTGTTGGGCCTCCAGCATCGTCACTTGGACTTTCGCGTTCGTCGCGTCTGCACTTGCCGGGGCCCTGGGCCTCTCCTTGACTGTGGCGGAGACGGAGAAAAGACGGCCAGGGAGGGGCTGAGAGGGAAGGAGTTCAAGGTGAGAAATGTAAAGGGGGGACCTGTCGACAGCAGAGGTCATGGTCTCAGTCACAAACTCCCCTGCCAGGCCCTTGGCCTCTGCAGTAACGAGTAGAGCGTCTCCAGCCGTAGCTCGGAATGTGTACGGCTGGTTTTCGCCGTCTCCGTCTCCCTTGGGGATCTGGAATGTGAAGGCAAAGCTGCCGTCCTCAGATGCGGAGTAGAGGTCGAGGGCAGAGAGGATCAATTTCTTCTGTTGAGGGAGGAGTGTGGCTTTGACGTCTTCAGATCCTGTGGGGATGTCCACAGTCTTCTCTTGGGCGTCTCCGCTCTCCTCGTCCTCCTCTTCCTGTCCGTTCTTCTTCTCCACCGTCTGCAGAGAAATCTCCAGGGTCAAATCGACCAACTGCATCACCGGACTGCCTGTGAAAGTCATCAGAGAACCTGAGACAGGGAGCGATGCGGTGCCGTTCTGAGGGGGCACAAAGGGAGGCACGTCGAGGTTAATGATGACAGAGGGGGGGCGGGGGTCTGCAATGACGATGTTGCTGGGGCCCTTCACGGAGGTGAATTGCATGAGGCCGTAGGAGTTCAGGTAAGTGCAGGGCTTCTCCAAGAGCTGCTCTGACAACTCATACTCCTGGGAGACGATGGCAAAGTCGGGGTTCTGGAGAATGCCGTAGTCTGCATCTGGGGGGACCGGGACCTCTGTCTGGAAGGACCCGAAGGCGGCGTCAAGGGGGACCTTCACGAGGGAGCACTTCTGGTCGCGCCACGAGTTGCGGCCCCAGGTGAACTGCATGCGAAGATAGAGGGAAGGAAATGAATATTGCTCAAAGACGCTGCGGACGCACAAATTATGACATAAACTGAGGGAAACCAGCGGAAAGGTATCGATCTGACAAGAGAGATACGCAAGCATTTCAACCGCAGGAAGAGGGCTGAGAGCGACTCAAAGCACCCGCTGACGCACGCACCTTCATAAGGACTGCGAGGGGCTTCTTGTTGGCCTCCAAAGCTTCGAGGGGGCAGGGTCCGTCGGCCTCTGTGCGTTCCACTCCCACAGCAGCGGCCGTGGCTGCACAGGCTTTGGGAGACGCTACTGCGTATCCGTGCACGGCGAGGTCTTCTCCGGGCTTGTACACAGCTCTGTCAGTCGACCACACACCTCTGACGTCGCTGGCGGAGAATCCCTGAACGTCAGGAGCAGCTCCCGTGTCTACGCTGCCAAGAATGTACCGATCGGTTGTAGTGCGCATGCCGAATGAATAGTCCAGAGTGGGGGACACATACGTTTCGCCATCAGCTAGCGTGACTGTGAGAACGTGAGCAGTTGAAGGACCATCCATCAGAAAGTCCACCACTGCCACGCCGTCCTTGTCAGTCTCGGCAGAGGAAGCCAGAGAGACTGTGCTTGACCGTCTCTCGAGGGACCAAAGGGCAACGGTTGCCTTTTCGACACCCGCACCCGTCTCCTCAAGGGACTGTACTCTGGCTGCCATTCTGTAAGCAGTCTCCATCTCTGTGTGGAGACTCTCACCCTCTTCTCCTTCCTTCTCAACTGCCTTTTCCCTTCTTGTGTAGAATTTCACAGTCGAGATCTGAACAGAGGGAATCGAGACCATAGTCTGCTCCGCAGAGTCGAAACACCTCTCCTCAGGCTCAGCTTGGAGACCCCTGACTGCTCTCGAGGGGAGAGTCGAGGCAGGTGTCACACGCTGGCTGGCTGTTCTCTGGACTGTGGTACAGAACTCGGTATCCTTGTCCATCCTCCAGAATTTGGACGTCTCTCCGAGAGACAACGTCACGTTGGCAATCTTCGCGTTCCCTCCCTCTCCGTCTGTTTCTGCAAGGAGGTCGAAGGTCCTGTCGGGCTCTGCGGCAGCCTGCTGGTTCCAGAAGAGGCTCTTGATGTGGTTCAGATTCTTCAGGGCATCTCCCTCCTCGTCCACAGACATCGGACTCACCCCAACCTCGGCACGCTCAACGCGACGCGGCATGCGCGCAGGCGTCTGGGGCTGAGGGGTGGGCTCTGCTTCTCCTCTCTGTAGAGGCAGATTGAGAAGATCTCCCCTGAGCCGAGACGCGCCTGTAGTGCTGCCCTCTGAGGCAGGCTCAGGAGTCTCCTCCGTCCCCCCCCCGAGTGCTCTCTTGACAATCGCAGGCCAATCGAACTCTGCCACCTCTGTCTCTGTCTGCATTGCTGCGAGAGAGCTGAGCTCCCTCTGCACAGCTGCAAGGGGGAAGGAGAGGAGCCTCACCGAGGGAGACGCCACCTCTGCGTCCACAGGGTTGACCGTGAAGCGAATGGAGGAGTCCTGAGGGGGCGGGGGAGAAGGATCGATGCACTGTCGGTTACACGTATTCTGAAAGAAGCAAGAAGATGCAAACGAAAAAGGACCGATCGAGGGGCAGAGCAGAAATATCTCTGACGAGAGAGACAGAGAACATAAACAGTTCAGTTAGCCTCTGGAAAAAAGGTCTCTGACATCACATCTTCCCTTTTTTCCCCTCCTCACCTGCAGGGGCATGCCGAGGCCATCCTTGATCTCCTCAGACCCTCTCACGCTGAGAGTGTACGTCTCTCCAGGCTTCAGATCTCCACTCAGCTGGAGAGTGCACACGTCGACCTGCTCAACGTCCAGTCCCCCTCCCACTCTAGGAGAGAGCCTCAGACGTTCCTTGAAGGCCTCAAGGGCAGCGTCTCCTTTAGGCAAGCCGTGGTTGACGAAAACTCTCTGGCGCTTCCACTCTGTAGAGACGGGCTCTGAGGCCGTGATGTTCCCGTTGGGGCCCTCAACGGCGTTCCGGGGGATCAGCTGGAAGGGGCGCAGACCCGTGAGGAGCTGCAAAAAAAAAGAAAACGAAAGAGGGATTGTCTAGACAGAAGAGGAAAAGGGGGAATAGGAGCACATGAACAGATACGAGGAAAGGTTAAGGAAGGAAAAATGAAGGAAGGCGACGGAACACAAAGGGAGTCGCCTGCTGTCGTCCCGTGGGGGTTAGAGCAGTTTCCCTTCCCTCAAACTGTCGGGAGGGAGGGAGAGAGGGAAGACACAGCGGAGAGCTCAGATGTGAAAAAGATGAGTAAGAAGAAAGCTCGATTTGTTTCTTCTCTTCTTTTTCCCCCTTTTTTCTGCCTGAGATCTGACTGTAAGACTCGACTCACAGGCTGGTTCATGTTCATGCCCTCCTCATTGTCTTCTCCTCCCTCTCCCTCTCCTGAAGGTCCTGCTGCAGGGTGGTACATTGCTCCGTTCTTCAGTCGGAGTTCGTATCTTTTTCCTGACTGGAGGCTGCTCTGAGGGAAGGAAAACTCAGCGCAGAGGTGTCCTTCAGCCTTCGTGCGCTCTCCAAAGGGGGGAGAGGGGGCGGGAGAGGGAAGTCTAACGAAAAAGGGCACAGGGATAATTGGGTCGTCTTCACACGGCACTGCTCCATCAGGAAGAAGGAGGGGTCCGTCTTCCTCCTCTTCCTCGCCCTCCCCGACACGCACAGGGACAGCCTCAACGAAAGGGTCGGACCCGGTGGTCGAGAGAGAAGCCGTAGAGACGGGAAAGTCAAAGCGAACCTTGACCTGCAAATGGAATGAGAGGGGAATCGGAATGAGTCCATCACTCTCAATACAGGAAGGTCGCTTTGGCCAGAAAAGCAGTTGCATCGTCAGAAAACGGACGACAGATTCATGAGACAAACTTCGAGATTTTCAAAAGGACCCTACCAAATATCTGCCAGCCGTTCGTGAGACAGAGTTGTCTGAGTGGAAAGAAGATACTGTGGAGGAGCCGCTGACCTTTCCATCAGGAGGCACTTCGTGGACAGTGGGGGAAGCTCTGCGGGAGGGGACGCGAGAGAAGGAGGACGAGGACGGGGCAGTGGGGAGTGCGGATGTCCACTTTCCGTCTGTGGCTTCTTCTGCCATTTTGGAGGAGACGGAGATTACTCTGAGCGTTTGCGTGGGTGTGAGGAACTCTCTGTCTTCCGGGAGCCCCTCCTCCAAAAGTTTCTGACCGCTGGCAGACCGGAGGCTCCTGTTCAGTCTCACAGCCACCTTCAGGTCAGTGGGCCAGTCAAAGTCGGGGTCGAATCGTGCCTGAAGAAAAGAAATAACAAGATGGGGGGGATATGTGATATGCATGTGGCGAAATGGGGGGAAATTGTTCATGCCGGGACACAGAAGAAAGATGCGGAGAAGAGCCAAACAGCCGTCTCCAATCTAGATCGACTGACAATGGAGGTCGTCACCCAGTAGACTGTTCCCGCAACGGTTCCGTTTCCGTTGAGAGATTCCACAGTGAAGGGGGTGTGTGCAGCATCCAGAGACTCCTTCGCTAGGTCAGCGCCAAGAGGCAAAACAGGAATGTTGAAAACAACAGTGATCGCCTGTCGGTTGCGCAAAACGCCTCCTTCAGGCAGGAACGAGACAATCTTGAAGTCAGGTTCAAACTGTGCCCCCACTAAGAGGGCACAAAGAAGAACTAAAAGAGACCGGAACATCATCGTTCCCTCTCTGCTTGCGATCGGCCACTCAAGTCGACGTAGCCTGACAAGTTAGGAAGACGCGGATACAGACAAAAACTTTGGCCGATCCTGCTCGAAATGCGCGTCTGCTTGTCACTCACCAAGGGAAAAAGCCGAGGAACCAGAAGAGTTCAGAAGAATTCATATGTAGGAAAAATGGAAGGACAAAGATGATCGAGCAGCATCCGGAACACATGCAGATCAACGGAAGAGGTGCGTTCAAATTTTGTGTTCTTGGCCCGGAGCCGATTTTGTTGCCCGTTGAATTAGTCGGCTAGCTAAGCGCACGCGGGCCTTGGGGACCGCGCATGCACGCTCGCCGGGGGGCCCGAGCGCGCGCTAAGCGTGCCGGGGGGCCCGAGCGCGCGCTATACGCGGCCGGGCATGCGGCCTGCCACAGCACGCCAGAACAACACCTCTGACACGCAACGTACACAGTTTGAAGGATCGATCGATGTTACTAAACTGGAGGTCCGTTATACCAATCATGCACCCAATCGATGATGTGCTGCAGACTTCACCGTTCGGAGCGTTTGATCTGTCTGACCGATCGATGCTTTAGATGCAAAAGTGAATCTTCAGTGACCTGCCGGACTAGCAGCTCTGTTTGTTTGGTGACTTGAAACTGTTACAGTAGAACAACACTGCAAAACGCTACAGCTTCAACTCCCTTTCAGTGATTTGTGCGTTTAAGTTGTAGCTTCCCATATCAATATGCCCAGACAAAAGAGAAAGACCACAGCTGTGGTCACTCCTCTTGGAGGTTGCGAAGACACATTTCTTGGTATTGACGACAACACCTTCCTTCACGTGGGTGCACAGCTCCCCTTGCTGGCAGTTGCGTTCATGTGCGCATCTATGAGGAGTACAGAGGACTGCATGCAAGTGCAGCGGGCAGCCCAGAGGCTGATTTGTTTGCGTGTGGGGGTCCTTGGGTGCCGGGAGAAATGGGAGGGCAGAGAAGAGATGGAGGAGAGGGTCGACTATCGTGCCCTCTTTCTCATCTTCTCCTTCTTCATGGCTGTTCTCATCTGGATGGCTTTCCTGGCTCGTTGTTTCGTCCGTTCCTTTAAGAAGGGAGAAAAGGCGGGACTGTTTTCTTTTCTCAACAGGGGCCCAGAAGGTCGAGAACACCTCCCAGAGGCCGAATGCAACACTGCTCAGTCTGACAGAGAGTGTCCTCTGTCTCCCCAACCCACCCATCCATCCGACCTGCGCCCCCCACTTCGACCCCCTTTGGCCCTTTTAGTGGAACCACAGGCCCTCCATGCGGCGCCCCCACCTTCGGAAGTTCCAGAGACTCCAAGCACCCCCCTGTCAGCCCCCAGTGAGATGAGAGACGAAGAAACACCTGCAGCAGAGATGAATATGTCTCTGAAAAACACGTTTTTCACCTTTCGTCCACCTAGAGAAGAGGGAGGAGGAAACACGTTGCGACCCAGAACCTCACAGTCACTGCCCCCTCTGCACCTGTGCACGTCTTCTGATGAAATCAAAGCACATGAAAACCAAAAGCCTTCACACGAAACACAGCCAGTGGAACACGAACAGCCAGGCACCTCAAGTAAAAGCAGACCGCACGAAGAGCCAGCGGCTCCTGCAAGCAGATTTGGTGACGCTGCTACTCAGACGGAGTGCCTGCGTGACACGGCCTCCGAAGAATTCCACAAGGTTGCTCTCACTGACAACCAGCAGCCACAGGACGGACGGGGGGACAGTCGGGTCGAAGTAGCCCCACCGGAGTCAACAGAGAGTCTGCGTCTGAAAGTAAGTCACGTTTTTTTCGAAATTCTCGTTCTGTCTTTACATATCATTCGATCTTGCAGTAGAAGCGCCGCATGAAAAGAGACAGACTCAATCTTCGGGAGGGGGGAGGGAAAAAAATTGAGCGGCTCAGCGACCCCTTCAGCAGATGCACTTCTTTTCTTTTCTTTCGGCTTTTTACATCTCTGCAGAAGATGTTCTTTGTTTGAGATTTCGGTACATTCACTGGGGACCGTTGATTGTCTGATAGATCAACTTTCTCTGTCTTATTCCGGTTTGCAGGTGCAGAGGCTAGAGGAGCGAAACAAATTCCTTGAGGACATCATGACGGTTCGAGATGAAGGAGAGGAAAGCTTTGTCTCCCTTCTCTGTGAGCAGCTGGAGACGGCTCAACAGCTACTGACGGATCAGAGGGAAAGAATAGAGTCGACAGAGGAGAGCTGCTCTGCATCGCCTCCACAGGATCCTCAAGACACCTTGCTTGTTGCATACAGGTGCGCAGGGTGCATGGAATGAATAATTCAGACCGACGCCACCTCCCTTCTTGCTCCTTCCTTCCCTTCTGGTCTCCTTCTTCCAGAGCTTTCTTGTTATTCTTTTGCTTTGTAGTGAGTGCAAATTCTTTCCCAGGCCTCCGGCCTTTCCCTCCTTTCGATACAGGGGCATAAGTATCTGCGTGCAAACATTACGGCATCTCCCGCCCCCCTGATTATGTCCCGTCTGATTTCTTTCTCTTTCTTTCTTTCTTTCTTTCTTTCTTTCTTTCTTTCTTTTTTTTTTTATTTCTCTCTCTCTCTCTCTCTCTCTCTCTCTCTCTCTCTGTCTCTCTCTCTCTCTTTCGGCCTTAGTTTTTCTTCTTTTCTCTCTCTCTTTTGATTCCTTTCTTTCTTTCTTTCTTTCTTTCTTTGTTTGTTTGTTTCTCTCTTTGTTTCTTTGTTTCTTTCGGCCTTAGTTTTTCTTCTCCTCTCTCTCTCTTTTAGCAGCAAGAATGGAGGGACAAGTGAACACAGAAACGAAAGTAACAAAACAACCCCCCCCCCCCCCACTCTCCCCTCTCTCTGTGTATGCAGAAAGAGCATTGGGTCGTTGAAGTCACAGCTGGACTCAGCGAACTCCGCAAATGCAGAGCTTAGAAGACTCGTGCGGTCTCTCACATCCCCTGCGAATGCACTGGCTCTCCGCGTCCTCTCTCTCTCAGAGGAGTTGGAGGAAGTCAAGGCAAGGCTAGAGGAGAACAGAGGGCAGCATAGAGACGAAAAGGGGAGGTTTCCTGTGACTCCGCTCGTGCGCCCCGAGTGCAATCAAAGAGCGTCTTCCTCTGTCATTTCTCAAAGACACCCCAATAAAGGAAATTACTGTCTCCTTTCCCGTCCCCTCCCAAACCTCCGTCCTTCAGAAGAACCCCCACAAACACAGAACCTTCCCATTCTCTCTCGAACATCCGCACCGTCTACCAACTCAAATTTGAGTGCTGCAGCATCGCCCCAGGTTCTCCAGTCCAAATTCAAGGTGGCCCTCCCGCCCTCCGTAGAAGAAAAATCTCGACAGACTCTCCCACCCGTCCCTCCGAAAGTGTGCAGCAGCTGGGTAGCAAGACAGACTCCCGATCGTCAAAATGAGAGCGGCAAGAGCAGCAGTACACCGAGGGAGTGGAGGAGACGAGAAGAGACGGTAGAGCAACCTGCAGTGCCCCTCCCTTCATTCAAACGAACTTCCATTTTGGGGTCCTTGAACACCGGCCTCCAAAGGGAGAGGGGTAGAAGATGCAAGGGGTCTTTGAGTCATCGAACAGCCCAGCCCGTTGTCCCTCGGAAGCCACCCTCCTCGGATCTTCCCACACTCTCGTCTGTTCAAGAGAGTTCAGAAACGGAAGAAGCCAGACCGAGCACGGAGAGCCCATCAGCTTCCCACAGTCTAGAGCAACTAGCCTCTATGCTCCTTCCCCCTTCTCCCGTTCCACCTAGATTAGACCCACCCGTCTCTACTCTCTCTACCTCTCTCGTGGAGGTGCACGATTCCGAAAAGGGGGGGAAAGGGGAATGGAAAAGGAAAAGGAAAGGGAAAGAGAAGAGAGTGATTCCTTCGGTTTTATCTCCAACGAATCCATTCCACCCGCTGCAGCCACCCAGTCGGTGAAACGAAGCAGTACTCTGTCAATTAGCGTAGGGAGAGACTCTCTGGAAATTTCAGACCCCGAGGGGGACCTGGGCGTACCCCCCATTTCTGTCAGGACGACCGAAGCGTCAGATAAGGCTATTGGCATGTGTGTCAGAGAAGAGGAGAAGCAGAGAGAGGGCAATGCGAAATTTGGCCTCAAGGTCGAGACAATCGAGAATGGGGCGGCCCCTCTTGACGAAGCCCCCGCAGTTTCAGGGTATGAGACAAACACAGGAGCTTTGCCCGCAAAGGGAACGTCCCTGATGCAGAGAGCAGATATGAGGAGAGACAAGAGAGTTCAGGACAAGAGAAAGCAATCCCTTAAGAGAGATGAGGACCGAAGGAAGGTGGGGGGGTCTCCAGATGCTGTCCTCTCTCCGAACATCGGCTCAGCATGGGATCACTTCAACCGCATGCTTCAGGCAGAGAAGAGAAGGGGGAAGCGGTCGGTGCCCCGTGAAGGTCGGCGAGACGGCCCTCGGAAGCCGCCATCCTCCGATCTGCCAACACTGTCGGTACCTCTAGAGAGTGTGGAAATAGCAGAAGCCAACCTGAGCAGCGAGAGTCCGTCTTCTTTCCACACTCTTGATGCTCCTGTGCCTCTGTCTGTGTGCACCTGCCCCTCTCCTCCACCAAATCCCAAAATGCCCCCCCAGACTCTCTCTCATGAGTCAGCATCAGCCTCAGAGCGCCGCGTCCTGTCGATTCAAGTTGGCAATGCCTGCCTAACAGAGACCGTGACTGCCGTGCCACCGGATTGTGCGGGTATTGGGGGGTCACCTTTTGTGTCTGCGGGTATTGGGGGGTCACTTTTTGTGTCTGCGTGTGTTCGTTTGACGTCTGAGTCGGACAAAGACAATGTGGGGGTGGAGAGAGGATTGCAGACTCGCAGCGCGCAGAGCGAGCGTGCAGAGAGCGTCACAGAGGGCCCTGAGGGGGGATCGTCCGAAGCTGCCCCATCTTTGTCTGTGATTCCAACTCCCCCCAATGACGCTGCCGCGTCAGACGGGTCCTCTCACGTCTCAGAGAGCGTCTCTTCATCTTGCAGGGGGGCATCGGCAACGGGAGAGAGAGGGGAAGGGAAGGAGGAAAGGGAAAGGGAAAGAGAAGAGAGAGGTCGAGAGAGTTCAGAGAATTCCGTTTCTGAGGAGGGTCGGACTAACCCTGTGGAGACAGCCTCAGTCGTGGTCCCTCAATCCTGCGAAAGGAATGGGAAAGAGAAAGATCGCTGCACGGTGACATCGTCCTCCGCTACAGAGTCCCTCCCTTCCGTGAGGGAGAGCAGTAGCTTGTCAATGACGGTATGGGGGGAGACTCTGGAGATTCCAGACATCGAGGTTCTCGACCCTCCTTCCGTTTCCGTCCTTCCCTGTGTTGCCTTCCGTCCCTCCGTTCCGGTTCTTCCCTCTCTTTCCTTTCAGAGGACTGATTTGTCAAGAGAGGAAGACGATTTATGGAATGAGGAGGCCGACTGTGAGACAGTCGATTTGTTTGAAGACGAGGAGAAGGAGGAAGTTCGGGGAGAGGGCTTTTCTGCACATGCGAGGGGGGGCAGTGGGTTGGATGGGGAGCCTGTGAGGCAGGACGATCATGCGCTGCCGACTGTGCGAATGCCACAGGAACTGTGGGCTGAGACGAAGAGAGCATGGAGGGCTCCAGTGAACCTCCAGCACGTTCACGCTGGTCAAAAAGCCCCCCGGCAGCAGGCCATGTCGATTTGCCCGTCAGCAGCTCTGCAGGCGGAATTGCCTGTCGGTCAGTCTACACAGAGAGATTTCAGCAGCCGCTGGGCGAGGAGTGCAGTGTGGAACCCTCAAAGTCTGCTTCGTCCTCTTATGTGCGGCTCTTTCTCTTTGTCTTGTTTTTGGGGGGTTAGGGGGAGGGAGGGGAGATATCGGGGGGGAAGGGGGGAGGAATAAGGGTGGGAGTGGGTAGATACAATTTTGCGTTTCTTCGGAAACAGGGCGGGTACCATCAGGGGAAATGAATGAGTCCTCCTCGCTTGATGCGGCATTGTGTGCTAATGTTTGTTTTCATCTGTGCACAGAATTAACAAAAGAAACGAAATGCATGTAGGCAGGCACCCCTCAGGGGGATCGGTCGGCTTCCGTGCCTGCCTTTACAGCATCTTCTTCCCATTATTTATTCGCGTTCTTTCTCTCTCTTTTTCCTTCCTTCTGTTTCTCCGTCTCTGTGTAGCATTTCGGGAAGGAGAGGGGAGGCGAGACAGAATCTTCGACGGAAGGCGGAGATAGAGAGATTACTTAAACGAATGAATTAAAGGGGGGGGAAGAAGTTTCAGGCTGTCGACTGGTTTTCTTCCTTCGCTTCTCTTTTGTTGCATTAGATTGTCTTCTTGTACTTTTCTGTATGTGCTGTTTTGTATGCGTCGATTGTGTCCCAGATTTCCTCTTGAACGGCCTCCGTGATTCAACCGGGGGGTTAATTCTTCCCTCTCTATCTCTCTCCCTACCTTCCGTCCTTCCTTCCCTTCTTCACCATTATTAGCATTTAGACTGGTGGATAGTCTCCCTTTGTATCCTCTTGCCTCCCTTCTTCTCTCGACCTCAATATATGTCCACTAAATTGACGGCGCTTACGGCTTCTCTGCTCTCTCTTTCTCTATTTTTTGTCGTCAATTCCCCTTCGTCTGGATTGACGAGATTGTCAGAGGGGCAGAGAGAACCGAGAGTGCACTCAGGCGGGAGGAAGTCTTTACAGAACTTAAAAGAAAAGAAATTGAATGCAAAAGAGGAAGGGGAAGGGAGTTTCAGTCAGTCGATTCGTTTCTTTCCTTCTCTTCTCGTTTGTTGGAGTATATTTTCTTATATTTTACTGTGTGCGCTCTTTTGTATGCGTCGATTTTGCCCGAACCTCCCTCTTGAATGACCTCTATGATTCACTTGGAGGTTGGACTCTTAATTTCCTCTCCCTACCTCCCTTCCTTCATTTCTTTCTTTCTTTCTTTGTTGTCATCAGCATTTAGACTGGTGGATGGTCTCTCCCTCGATGTCCTTTTCTCTCCTTCCTCTTCTCGACCTGAATACATGAACACTGAATTCACAGCGCTTTGTACGGCTCTTCCACTTTGTCTTGCTTCTTTGTCGTCGATTCCCCTTCGTCTGGATTGACGAAACTGAGAGAGAGGCAGAGAGAAACGGAGAGTGCACTCAGGCGGGAGGAAAGTTTGACAAGACCAGCATTCAGTCAGAGATGTCCAGTCCCTCTGTCTCTCGGTCTGTTTGTGTTTTGTCTGTTAGCTGTCATCGCTCTGTGGGTGCTTCTCATTCAGTAAGGATGCGCTGTGCGGGTTTTGTCGGGAGCGACGTCTTTCTTTCTTCGTCTGTCTCTATGTTGGTTTGGAAGGAAGACAGGAAGAGGCATCGTTGCATGACTGATTTTGATTTGGTGGAAAGATGTTTCGGACATCGATCGAAACAGGGAGGGCTTTGGTGTTTTCGAACTGTTTCTTTGATTTTGTTTTTGTTTGTACAATATTGAACCCCGCTCTCCAAACATAAACGAAGAGAGGGAGAGATCGAGTGATGGCATGGCATGAGTTCTGAAGGAGACTGCAGCTAGGAAGCACACCGATCGACTCGATCCATGGTTAAGCAATTCTGTTGTTCGTCGCACCTGCGTTCGGATGGACTTACCAAGTCCCGTCTTCCGTTTCTTCCACTCTCTCGTGCACGTGCGGACCACAAAGAGCCAAGAAAATAAGTTGAAGTACAGAAGCCGAAGGTAAGACAGCCAAGCACGATGTGATGCCAGAAAAGATAATGAGGAAGCGTCGGTTTTCCATCCGCCGCCCATCCACTGCGACCAGAAAAGAAAGTGCATGCATTCACAGAGACAGATTGAGAGAGGCAGAGAATAAAGGCATGCACAGAAATCAAGACAGAAGGAAATGCGACGATTTGATTGCCAATTGCAGGGCCTGACTCGCAGGGAAGAAATGAAGGTCGTCACAGGTGGGGGCGTTCTGCAAGATTCTCGATTCAACCACAGCTATCGGGTCTCTTCAGACGTCTGAGAAGCGGGGTGAACGGAGTCTGAATAAACGCAGCGCCACAGAGAGAAGTAACACTGTGAGGGAGGAAGAGAGAGAGAGTCACGAAGAAACAAATGTCTCGATCGGCAGCATCTTGCAAGCACTTCCCTCTCTGGACCATTCTTCTTTCTCTAGCTCCTGTAGACAGACAGACAGACAGACAGAGGGCGTGGACAGACAGGCAATGTGTTCCCCCTCAATCGAAATAACTTCTTTCGTGTAGCTCAGGGAGGGCCGGAGGGGGTCTTTCTCGGGACGTCTGATGATCTTTCTTTCTTCTTTTCTTTCTTTCTTTCTTTCTTTCTTTCATTCTTTCTTTCTTTCTTTCTTTCTTTCTCTCTTTCTCTCTCTCTCTTTTTCTCTCTCTCTCTCTCTTTCTCTCTCTCTCTCTCTCTCTCTCTTTCTTTCTTTCTTTCTCTCTCAGGAGTCGAGACCACAGCCTTTCAGATTCCCCTGCAGCTTCTGCCGGGTCGACAGAATTTGTCTGTGTGACGTCTCTCTCTCTCTCTCTCTCTCTCCCTCTCTCTATTCTTGTTTCTCTATTCTTTTTTTTCTTTCTTTCTCTTCGTGTGTGAGTCCTTTGGTCGTCAGTCGGTCAATCGGTCGGTCGGTCGGTCGGAGTTGATGGACAGTCGCCTTCAGTCTGAGCAGTCTTCCTGCTTCTTCGGTCGCCTGGGAAGGGGGGGGGCCAATTCATTTGAGCTGATCACTTCGGTTGCCTGGCAGTGCTGAAGAATTGGAGTCCTGTTGATTGTAGACTCGAGCTCTTTTTCATTTCTGTTTGTCTTCTGCCTCTGTCTGTCCGGCTGTGGGGAGGGGGGGGAAGAGAGGAAGAAGCAAAGGAATGGTGAGAGGAAAGAATAACGACGGGGGGACATCTGTTTGCTTTCCTTTGAAGGCACGTCGAGAGCAAAATTCTATGCATTTGCTACCGTTTTTTTCTCTTCCATCCAAAGATGCATTCTTCACCACTTTTCTCGTTTGCGCCCTGGGTCACCTGCCCGCATAAATGCGTCTTTCATGTTTCTTTATTTTTTCTTCTGGGAGGTGATGTGAGTCAGGAAGGACAGAGCATTCTGTCCGGCAAAGGAAGAAAAGGCTCTTCATGGGAAGGTCGATGGGTAAGTCAGTTGTTCTGGATCGTAGCCTTCAGTATACTTCTCATCCTATCTGCTCTGGTAGTGACTGGCAGCCACCAAAGTAAATGACTTCATCTTGTCTCGTGTTCGTGTGGGGGGTTCTCAGCCTTTCCCGTGTAGAGAAGCCTATTCATGCATCAGCTGACATGTGAATGGGAGGTTGAGGGCCCGTCTCGTGATCGACGGGACTCTCCTGCAGACCGTGGGAGGGGGCAGGAAAAACGCAAAATCTTTCGCCCTTACTGTTCAAACCAGGGTCGATCCGTCCATCTTCGGTGTTGATCTGTTTAAGAGCGAAAGATAAAACGTCGAATGCACGCAGACAGACCTCCTGTCTGTCTCTCAAACGCGGCGCCAGAGATTCTCTCTGGAGTCTGTCTGAGTCTCCGAACGACAAGACGAGACTACACGAAGGCAATTAACTTCAACAGAAGAGTGCGAAATAAGTGACATTAATTGGACCTTCCAAATTCTTCGGGTCTCTACCTGGTCGTTTCGTTTCATCAAACGCGTTACGATTCACGAACGAAGAAAGGAGACGCAAGGAAGGGGGAAGTAATGGAAGAGACACGGTCTGGCTGGCGCAAGGTGCGCTGCCGCCTTTTTTTTTTTCACGATCTTCCTATTTTCTAAAAATCCGCCAGAACGCCCGCAGGCTCCTTTTAAACCTTGTGTCCAGCGTGCTTGACGCATTTTGTCTGGTGTCTTCCTTTGGATTATTGATTGTCTCTTTTCAGATTTGGGAAAAGACCTGTGTTTCTTGTCGAAACGCGTGGATTGAGAGCAGCAGCTCAGCAGCTCGTCCTATCTACATTTAAAGGTACAAAACAACAGAAGGAATGCCTAGCCTCCTTGATTGATTGCCTGCTTGCTTGAATTAGCCTGAATTACAATGGATTCTTTCTTCTTTTTGTCTAAAAGCTCATAACATGAGGATAGTGACTAAACTTAGTCTATGAAATATCCTCAACGACTTGAAACATTTTAGAATAAACCTTATAAACACGTGCATAATTTTTGTGTTAAACAATAATTGAACAAGATGTTCATCTGTGGTTGTGGTACTAAGTAAAACCTTTTAATATCTAAATTTTGAATCAAACAGACTATAGAAATTTGTATTTGACCTAGGCGTCGGCTAAACAAAAAAAAAAAAGATCCCCCAAAACCTTTTACTTTTTTTTTTCTTTTTCAGCCAAACAACTGTTGTTTGAGCATTGCACAAATGTTGTTCATGTGTTGCACAACTGTTGTTAAGTATTGCTGAGGTTCAAAAAGTAAAAAAAGAAAGAAAAAAAAAAAGATCTCCTCTGATCGTTTACTTTTTTTCTTTTTTTTTTTCTTTAGCTGACGCCTAGCATTTGAGAGCAGTATACACTTTTGAGTATCATTATTACTACTATCATAAAAATATATAGGAATATCATCATCATCATTATTAATCAGTCTATAGGCCATCATGCAATGCATGAATCTAGGACAATGCTTTATTGCCCCTTTGCCAGAACCGTATCATACAGCAGGGGGAGGGGGGTCATGCTCAAAACTCTAGACACATCATCATTCACCATCGCTATCAGCCAATAACTAGGCCCATAAATGAGCGTCTAGCGTTCGGCTGGTTCGATACAGCGGATACGCAGCTGAACATACTGCTAGGGCACAGTCTTCTCCCACGAAGGAAGATAATTAATATAACACAGGCAAGAACGGCTTTTTTGTGATGGCTACTCACTGAATTCCTATGGTAATTAAAGCAGAGTGGTCTTATATTTTCATACAGAATTTAACGTGAAGCTTTGTCCTCTTTCTGCCAAAAACTAGCTTAATCCCTAGGGGTAATTTTCAAAAAAAAAAAAAGGTCATTTTCATATTTTTCTTTTTTATTTTTTTTCTGGTGTGAAGCTGAAAATATGTTGTTTGAGTATTGTTTATGTGTTGCACGAATCAACAAGTGTCATTTAAGTGTTATTATACTATTGTTTCTTTGTACGTTATAATGATAAATGAATGGTATTACACTGTTATACAAGTGTTGCTTTAGTGTTGTAAGCTAGGTTGCAAGGTATTGTATAATGTTGCATATGGCTGTTACGTCTTAGTCGAGGTCATCATGGAAAAGCAAAAAAAAAAAAAAATTGCTCTTGAGACCGTTTTTTTTTTTTTTTTTTAAATTATCCCTAGCTGCAAAACTGAATCGATCGATCGGAACTAGAATCGGATCTACTAGCGGAAACACTTCGGAACTAATGAGGTCGATGATTATAAATTTTTAGCAAATTCTTAAAGATTGAAGACAAATTAGGCAAATCCTAGAGCAATTCATCATCCATAATTTTCAAACCAAGTATCAGGTGTGCGCATACATGAAGGTAAGAATGCAGGCAGCGCACCACAGATCAAGCAGCCAGCGGGTACCTGCGGGGCACCAGGGGAGAGGTACGAAGAGTGAGCGTTGAGGAAAGGGTAGCGGCAGTGGCAGCACTTGGATAGATGGAGTGACGATCAGCCGCTCCTAACGGATAAGGCAAGATCGTGGGAAGACATAGATCCTGAGAGCTTATAGGTGGTTGAGGTCGATACTAGATAGAGAGATTAAAAAAGAAAAACTTCTTTAAGATTAAAAACAAAAAAGTATCAAAAGGTACGTTAATGATAATAATCAAACTATAGTTGATTAATTTTTACGCCTGGCGCAGAACTTTGAACCATCATATATGATATGCAATCAATCAATCAATCAATCAATCAACTAGTCAATCAATCAATCATAGTTAAGTGATTTCTAGAGTGATATTTGCTTAATTAGAAAGTCCTAAAAAAAGTCTAGCTCCCATGGGCTCTAGCACAGGCTTTAGCAGCAATGCATACGAAATGTTTTATGAAATTGTGAATTCTCATGAAATTGAGTCATGAAGTTGTGATGAACCACTCAGAACCAGTATGAAAAAAAAAAAACAAACTTTGAAGCACACTGCTGCCGCGCAGACTGCGGCGCAGTATACACCTACAGATGCTAGCCTAGATGTAGACAGAAACACAGGCGGGAGGGTGAGGCAAACGCTTTTTTTGTTCAAAGTAGTTTCCATCTCCCCATCCAGATCCATACCCAAGAGTGCATCCCATCGAAAGAAGGGAGGAGAAAAAAGAAAGGAGCTCATGCACTTCAGTCACGTCTGATGAGAGAGACGGATGCCTAACAAAAAACCCTCCGGGAGTCAGGGCTTTGTCAAGCGAGAGAGAACAAATTGAAATTTCGAAGTAGCAACAAAGAGAACTTCTAAAGACTCGTCGACGGTAGAAAGAAGAAAGGCAGCTACGTTTTCTTCCGTCAAGTCTGATTCTGAAATGAGAGCAAGAGGGAGGGAGTATACTTCACACCTGATTTTTTCTTTTTTTGCGCACATTCCTTCTCTCCTTCCTTTTCGACTCTCCGGATCCCCCCCGGGCCCCACTTTCCCCTTCTCCCTTCTCTTTTCTCAACAGCTCCAGAGCAACTGTCCACAGACAGAGGCCGGGACTCGACAACTTCATTTCCCAGACATGCAGGAGGAAATTTACACTTCCAGGCTGGAATGGAAGTCCGGCCCTAGCTCGCTCTCCCTTCTCTCTTCCTCGAACAATCACCCACTCATCCGAACAGTCATTTAGAATTCAAGTCCCCCCCTCAAGTGAGGCATCACTCCACAACCTCCACCTCCGGCTGAGATTGAGGCTGCGGCTGTGCCTTCTCCCCCCCCCCAGGCTGCCCCTCCCCCTCGCCTGTGTAGATCGTCAGCGTCAGGAAGTCCCCTGTCTGAAAACGCTTTGTCTGCACGCACACGAGCATGGAAATGGGCACGGACACACACATTACACACACATACATAGACACAAGCATGCACGCAAACACAGAGAGAGGCATGGGGGAAAAGAAAGTAAATGCTTGGCCTCTTTCCAAAAGTTCGACAGAGAAAGTGCACCTGAACGCCCCCCCGGGAGCGGATCGGATCTCGTTGGTTGGTTTGGGGGGTGAACAAAGAGAGAGAGAGAGAGAGAGAGGATTGACATGAATACATACAAGCCCGACTATCCAGGGCAGAGATTGACCGGACCAACTCACGCGAATGAAACGAAGCAAAACAAGGGAAGGAGGATAGGGGACAGCGAAAGATCGATCAGGACAGGGTTGAACCATGCAAAACATACAGCACATACACACACATGCACTCACGCTCCCCCTTTATTCCTCTATACCAAACCTACCTGGAGTGACAGGTGGTCGTCTCTCGAGGCTCGCGCGTTCTGCACCGTTCCCAGGTGTGCGAGGGCGTTCCTGCCGTCTCTGTCTGCACGCACACACACACACACACACACAGAGAGAGAGAGAGAGGGGGGGGGGGGGGGGGGGGGGGGGGGGGGAGGGAGAGGGAGAGGGAGAGAGAGACGGATTGAGACAGCGATGAGTAGGTGGACAAAAAGCCAGCGAAAGACTGGACAAGTGCGTAGCGGGACCCACAGCAGGCGACAGGGAAACCAAAAAAACCAAAAGCATTTTTCGAGGGATGCAAAATGCGTTCTGTGCACCCACTTGTCAACCCATGGAAAATCACCCGAAAATACACATTGCGAAAACACAAAAAAACATCAACAAGACAGAAAGAGGCAGAGAAAAACGAATCACCAACCGACGAAAGGAGAAAAGAGACAAAACCAAAACAAAAAGAAAGAACAAAGAAAGACAAAGACTCACTCGGGTACACGAGAGAGAAGACCATGCGAACGTTCCGGGGTCTCGCCTCAGGTGCCAGGTCTTTCACCAGCAGAGACAGTTCCTTCAGGGTGGCGTCTCTCCAGGTGTACACCTGCACGAACACGGACGGACGGACGGACACACACACACACACGCACAGAGAGAGAGAGAGAGGGGG
>JAHBMJ010001881.1:0-12500 GCA_018398765.1 Chromera velia
GTGTGTGTGTGTGCGTGTGTGTGTGTGTGTGTGTTCGTGTGTGTGTGTGTGTGTTCGTGTGCGTGTGTGTGTGTGCGTGTGTGTGTGTGTGTGTGTGTTCGTGTGCGTGTGTGTGTGTGCGTGTGTGTGTGTGTGTGTGTGTTCGTGTGCGTGTGTGTATGTGTGTTAATGTGTGTGAATATGTGTGAGCGTGTGTGAATGTGTGTGACTCTGTATCTGTGCGTGTCTGTACGTGCAGAGGCAACGGAGAAGCGATGAAACTTCTTCAAAAACAGGGAGCAGACCCCCGGATCAAAGACGCAGACAACCGATCGATTCTTCACTACGTGGACCTTGGGACTGAAGTAAGTGGGCAAGCCTTTTTTGTGCGTTTCTTTCCTTCTTTCTTGCTCTTAAATTCTGAAGGCAAAGCTTGCCTTCTGCCTTTCTCTCCGATTAAACGGTTCTTGCTTTCTTTCGCGCTCAGATGCAGGTGAGTTCAGTATGCCCATTTGTGTTTGCGCTTGCGGTGACAGCCGCTGTGTGCAAAATTAGAGCAACGTTGGGATCGCCCACTTGTACAGAGAACCCCGTTGCCCTGCCATTTTTGCAGCCGAGTTTCAAGACCTACAGGGCCGCAGCAGCTCTCCTGAAAAAAGAGCAGTTTCAAACCGACGCAGAAAACGAAGCCAGAAGAGAGCAAAAAGCAAAAATGGCACGAAGGTCGAAGACCCGCCGAGCAATGAAAGGGCCCCTGAAGATTGCCAAAGCCGCTGACAATTTCGGTATGCGACCTGGATTCTACGCAATTTCTCTCAGCCGTCTAAAGATGCGCAGGGTGAAATGGTCCTTTTCCAACCCAACGGAAATACAGATCAGCTGGGCGGGCCTCAGGCAGGTCCTTCCAGTGGACGGCACCAATACGATCGTGAGGAAAACTCTTGCAGCCATTCGGTCAGTCATTCACTCACAGCGGGGAGACAGATAAAGGGACAAATAGACGCAGAGAGAGATCATAGAAGTGTACTGAGCGAGCTCAGGAGAAAAACGTTGAGATTGTACAGAGAGGCGGGGGTCCAACATCTGTGCAAAAATTCGTGCTTGTCTGGCCGTTGCCTTCGCCCATACTTTCCTTCCCACGATCAATGCATCTCTCTCTCTCTCTCTCTCTCTCTGTCTGTCTGTCTGTCTGTCTGTCTGTCTCTCTCTCACTCTCTCTCTCTGTCTCTCTCTTTCTCGCTCTCTCTTCATCTATCTATCTATCTCTATCTATCTATCTCTATCTGTCTATCTATCTATCTATCTTTCTATCTATTTGTCTGTCTTTCTACCTGCATGTGCAACATCCCCATGCAGATACTTCCGCATCGACCCCCAAGACTACCTGGATTCAGACGGTGGCAGTCTGCTTGCCTGGGCGGTCGTTGAAGACCTCCCTCAGGTTGTGGAGGCTGTGGTCTATCCAGGTCCGTTGCGTCTTCTCTTTTTGTGCCCCTTTCTGTCGGATGAGAATCAAAATTGTTCTCTTTGGATGAAACAAAAAGCATTGCGTGGTTACATCAGATTACGAAAAATCTCAAGTGAACAACAGATGTACAGAAAGAAATTGCCTTAATTTTATATGGGAGCCCTCCATGGTGTACGTCTCGATCCATCCATCAGCGTTCTTCTTTCTTTGGCTGGCTCTTGTTGTCGTGTGTGTCTCTGCATGCAGAGCTTCTCCGGACCCCTTGCAAGGAGTGCAGCAATCTCGTGGCCAGCGACAGAGTCAGAAGTGGGTGGGCCCTCAGAAACATGAAGGGCTCCCTTCCTGCGCACCTTCTCGCACTCAAAGGTGGAGATCCGCAATACGTCAGTGAGTGAGTGAGTGGGCGGGTGGGTGGGTGGGTGGCTGTGTAATTCCTCCTGACACGAAATTGAAGGGCTTGCAACGCTATCCTGCAGCACATAAGTGAGCTTTACTCCTTCAACTCGTTTGGCTGCCCGTCTTCACCTGCATTTACAAAGAAATCCACGACGAGAAATTTCAACGTCAAAGTGTCTTAGTCTTTCAGATGCCTGTCCTTTGTGTGCTCAGATCCATCCAGTTATTTGTTCAAGTTCGCTTTTGTTGATTGCAGAAATCTTGGTACGACATTGCCCTGAAGTTTTCCGCCTTCTCCAACGACCTGGGCATATACTTCCCCAATCGCAGTGGGTGGACTCCTCTGCAGCTCTCTCTGATGCTCCCGTGCAGTTCTCTTCTTCTCAAGGTGAGCGGCGAGTGTGTCTTAAAGGGAAGGAAGTGAAATTGATCCTACATGAGTTTGCGCTCTTCACGGCAAAGTCTGTGTGCAGCGATGCATAAAAAATAATCAAAAAAACGGCTGAAAAGGAACACATAGTGCCCAAATTGAATTAAGTCCACGCTCTCAGCATGCACAATCTGCCTAATCGTGCAGGTGTTCCTCTGGCTAAAGGAGCCTTCTCACCCCTTCCAGCTGGTAGAGCCAGGAGACAAGCCAGACGCTGACAAGACAGATCAACAATCCGACACATCCCCGACTGGATTCACGCAACAGTTCGAAGGAGGGATTGCTCATGAGGGCAGCAGCACCATGGGCCAAGTGGAGGGCCCGCAACAACACAAGACCCGTCTCCTTGAATACTTGCTTCTACAACAGGTCTGTTTCCATCTCTGTCTGTCTATCTTTCTGTCCATGTCTCTGTCTGCCTTTTTATCTTCGCGTCTGGGACGTACACAGGAAGCCAGAGAAAGTCACAAAGGAAATTAAAGCAACCATCTGTGGGTTTCTTTGCCTCTGCGCTGCTAGGAAAAAGTAAGGAAAGAATTTCAAACTCTTTTCTGTGCTTCATAAACTCGTGACTGTCTGCGACATTTCATATTTATTGGGGTCTTTTAATCCAGCCCTGTTTGTGCTGGCTGGCTGCAGGAGCGGCCGCTGGTGGGAACGGAACGCCACATTTTGAGGGCCTCCGTATGGCTTGAGAAAGCAATCGCACAGAGGAGGGGTGTGCGAAGTTTCTACGAAGGCCAAGTCAAATTTGCTGCTGACAATTTTCGAGTGAAAGAGGTCAGTTCGGTGTCTTCATTTCAAAAGACTTGTGTGCATGTGCAAAAGAGACAGATAATTGGAAGAGCTCTGCCCTCGTACACATACGTCCTCTTTCGAGCGTCTTTCTGCTTTTCCGTCTGCATGCATGAGTGCGGCCTCCTACCTGGGAAGAAGGAGTGAGTTACAGTCTCATTCCATTTCCTCCCTTTGGCTCCTCAGGAAGTTTTTGTCCTTCTGGTCAGTACCGGGGCCAAACTGACGCGCAAAGCGTTGAGAGCCATCGTAGCGGAGTCTGAAGACAAAGACAACAGCTTCTCCAAAGCCGTTTTCCGTCTCTGGCGAATGGCCAAGACAGCGGGACTGGAGCTGGAAGACATTCTGAAGGAGTCAGAGAGTGGAAGCAGGAGAGAGAGAAAGGAAGAGGGAGACAAGGAAATCCCTTTTGATCCCTTGGCAATGGCAGCTGCTCGTCCGTCCGTTCCCGCTTCTTACAAATTCATCGATGACGGCCCAGATGAAGCAAACGGAATGTTCAGTGGGCCCTGGCTGAGACTCGAGGTTCTTTCAAGGGAAGAGATGGTTTTAGAAGGCCACCCCCCCTGCGAGACCTTCGAGGACGATACGAACGCTTCTGACAATTCGTGGAAGCGATGGAAGCACGGATTCAAGACGCCTCAAGCCGCACACGCCAACACACGAATGTAAGCAAGCCCGCCTTTTCATTGCGTTCTTCCGTTTTCTGTTAGACCCCTCAGTGACATGACAAACACCTTTGAAATGAAGTCAATAGTAGAATCCCCCATCTCTTTCAAAGGGGTCCCCCCCGAGTGAGCCGCACAGCGACAGACTGAAAGATGGCCGCTCGAAGAGATAGACAGATGGATAGACAGAGAGGTAACAAGAGAAGCGGACAGAGAGAGAGAGAGAGAGAGAGAGAGAGAGAGAAAGAGAGTGAAACAGGCCAGGCAGAGTCATGCATTTTGACGCAGAGAGAGAAAATGAAGTGAACAAATGCTCGTCAGCTTGACGTTCTTTGTGTGTCTCTGTATCTGTCTCCCTCCCTGCAGGATGTGCGATCTCTTCAGTGCCCTGAATGTTTGCCAATTTCACCACAGCCAGAACTCAAGAATGCAAAGTCGCAGCTGTGCCATTCTCCTGAGGCCCCTCCCCGAGAGCCTCGAGAAGGAAGACCCAAAAGCACGCCCAACGTTTGAGCTCTGTCAGTCGACAAAGGAGAACATCCTCACGAGCCTGCAGACCATCGCAACTCGCACCACAATCCACGAACGTCACGTGCATATTTTGCCGATGAAGCGTGAGCAGCAGGAGGGCGGGGACGGGGCGAGCGTGAGTGTCCCTTTCCGAAGACCCTTGTTGAATTGCTTCGATGAGAGGGACGACGCATCGGGTTTGAATGATCAGAAACGAAAACTCTGGGCAGGAGTTTTAGAAGGATTCAGATTCACCTCTGCGCTTTCGTACGACATCTACGAAGGGCCCCGTGGCCCCCTCAAGCCCCCTTCTCTGGCCCGGAATCACAAAGACCGCAAGAACCCTCTGGCGCGATTGAAAGCCGTAAAGAAGCTTGCCTTCACCGTGCTTGTCTCTGCCTACTCCCGTTTGATCATCAGTCAAGTTGACCTGAAGGGAGCCCCCAGCTCCTGTCTCCTCTCTCTAGACTCCACAGTCATCATAGAAGACAGCAGCTTCGAGGACTGTGGACACACCGTAGCGGATGAAGAGATCATCCCGTACGTGTATGATGCAGAGATGAGGTGAGTGGATTACAGTGGAAGTGTGCAACCGCATGGAGCGAGAACGGAAATTTAATCTTTTTTGACGGCTCGAAGAAAGTGATCATCGACTGTCTCTCTGGATGCAAATAGAGAGGCATTCTTGTCCATCTACATGGACACTTTTGTTCTCGCTCAGGTCACATCACTCAATTGTCCTTCCCCAAATCATCCCCGCCATTATTTTAGGGCTTTCATTGTGAAATTTGATTTGCTTTCTCTGGGATGCCGTGCCCCAATTCAGAGTCTCGATCGATCCATTTATTCTGTTTCTTCTTCTTGTCTAACCAACTGCAGACACTACATTCCCTACCACGGAAGGAACCAAATCTGGTCTCGCCTCCCTCTGGACAGGTCCTACAGAATCTCGGGGCTGGGGGCGGCGGGGGGGGCAGTGATGAGCATTCTGCTGTCGCCCTCTATCGGCCCGAATCCGTTGGAGATTCGAAATTCAAGGTTTGAAAATAACAAAAGCGGAGGAGCAGGGGGTGCCGTCTCGGTGTTGACGATGCCACGTGCCACTCCTTTGGGCCGCTCCGGCCTTCGCATAGAAGGTCTGTCTGTGAGTAGTCGGTTGGCGCGCTTCTAGTGTGATAAGATTATCAACCCTATTTATCAATATGCTGTTAACAAATTATTGACAGTCTCAAACCGCTTCGTCTCAGCCTTCGTGCCGCAACCAAAAACATTACGCTCGCTTGTACGTTCTCTCTGAAACTCCGAGTGCCCATTCTTACCCCTGTGGACGACGACTTTGCCTGTGTTTGTTATTTCCTGCTCGCTGCATGCGTCCGTTTCCTCTTCCTTGCATGCACAAATACATTCCTTATAGGAGCCTCGCAAATTTCACCGTTTCTTCTTTTTCCCTCTTTTGGCAGATTGCGTCTTCAAGAATAATCTTGCCCGACTGAGGGGAGGTGCCATTGGCGTGTCGGTGCTCAGCTTCAGCAACTTCAACTTTACTGTCAACATCTTGAGGAGCACCTTCGAGAACAACCAGGTTGGTGGTCGTTTAATTGGGAGGGTGCATGGACGAGTCACTGAAAGGACAGTGAAAGGACATTTCTCAAAACTGTATATCGTTCACGTGTGACTGCTTGGTGTTTTCATGCATCCCTTGCATCTTCAGGTCAAGAATCAAAACTGCCCCTCTTGATATTCTCGACGATTGTCAGACTGAATTCTCCCTCCGAGACTCCCCGACTGATCACACGATGATCCTCTCCTCTGGATTCATGCATTCATGCAGGCATTCCAAAATTTTGAGACGGAGACAGCAGTAAACTCCTTCTACGACCCCCGACGGAACGCCCTGAAGAAAGGGGCGGAGACGGTTCTGACGACTCACGGCATTCTCATGTTGGGAGCCCGCAGGCTGCCAGGGTTGGACTTTACGGCTCAGGCGGGGGCTGTGCACGTGTCGGGATGGAACATTGATGAATCTCTCCGCAGTCTGGCCGGAAGGATCCTAGTGCAACTTCCCCGAGTCGAAGTGGTAGACTCCAAATTTATGTCAGTCAGGGGGGAGACAGAACAGAGCATTCAACAAAGAGCGGAAGACATCTTGCGTTGGTGGTTAGATGCAATGATAAGGATATTTCATTGTGTCCCTCATCCGTTCTCTCTCAGGAATGCTGCAGGGTTTGACGCGTATTTGCATGTGCATGAAGAATCTGTCTGGCTGTGTCGCTGTCTGTGCGTGCAGAAACAACGGCGCCTTCGAGGCCACCGGGGCTCTCGGTGTTGTGCACGCAGGTCTGTCTGTGCAGGGCTCTGAGTTCAGTGGGAACTGGATCAACAGGACCAACCCGAGGAGGTCGTCAGGGGCTCTGACGGTGTTGCAGGCAGGAGCCCTCGAGTGGGGCGTGGGGGTGCGGATTGAGGGGGCGCACATGGAGGGCAACGCCGCGTACAACGAGGACGATGAGTGGAACCCCCACCAGGTGTTCGTGCAAAGCACAGGTGGGAGGGTGAGAAAAGGGGCAGGGCGGTCGGTAGGTTGGTGGGTCAGCTGGTTGGTCGGATGCAGACTGGAGAAGGCCGCAGCGGACAGCAAGCGAACAAGAAAGCAAGGGATTTCCTGACTGACTGACTGACTGACTGACTGACTGACTGACGGATTGACTGACTGACTGAGCAAGTGTCTAAGTGGGCGAGTGAGACGATTGCGTTCTACAAGAGTGCTATGCACAGTGTGTGGACTGACGGTGAGCATTCTCCTCTTTTGGCCGGCATGACAGAATTTTTCCTTCCAAAGCAGCTGCCTGCTCAATGCATTGATGGTTGGTCGGGCCTCGGGAGTGAGGGAGGGAAAAACGGGGGGAAGCTGCATGAAGAAAAACGATCAATCATTTGGGTTGCGTGACCCCTGCCGGTCTTTTGTCACCTTTACTGCGTTTACGGTGAATGCGTTTGTGCCCTTTTCTGAGGAAGTTCCCTTCGATAGAAATAGCTGTTCCTGATGTGTTTATGTTTGCATTTGTCCCTCCCTTTCCTCCCTTCTTGCATGCAGGGCACATCGATGTGGTGGACACGTTGATCGAGAGGGGGGAGGATGGGCAGAGTGCGAAGGAATTCCATGCTCTTGTGGGAATCTCGGTCGGTCATGATGGTTTTGGCGTGTGTGGATGGGTGGATGAGGGGGGGGGTTGTGCCGGAGCAGGGATTGGGAGGCCGATCTTTTCACCTCTTTCTAATCTCCCGCGGCCCGCACTCTTTCTGTGTTCCTTTTGCTCACCTGTTGCCGAGTTGACTTGGCCCGAAATGGATGGGGGAACATGACGAGGCCATTCTTCTCCGTCACTTTCTTAATTCCCGTGCAGACTCCAGACGAACACCTCATCGACGCGAAAAGCCTGACCGTCAGGTGTAATCGCGGGGAGGCTGCAGAGGTGGAGATGCTGTCCGAGAACGACAACGTAATGGTGGTGGCCACGTGCCATTCCTGTCTTCCTCCAACCTTTCTGGTCTCAAAGGGAGAGGTCATCTCACTCATGGAGGCTCTCAATATGGGTGGGTCGGTTGGTGATCAGCCGGTTGGGGCCCCGAAGTTTCCGCAGTCTGCTGAGCTTCTCATGCTGCAGTTCTCGCAAGATGCTTTTTGCCTGACATAGATTGTTTGTTCTTTCAGATCATTGCACCTCTGGTAGACGTTGTAAAAGGTATCGTGTGGGTCCGCGTTTTTTTTTCAGTGTGTCTGTCAGGAGAGGCTTCGAAGAAACAAGGCTCTTTCGCAAAGATGTCCTGTTGAAGAGAGGATTGAAAGTGCAATTGTGTCTCTTTTCTGTAGCTCCAGATTGTTTCTTTTCTCCCTGCCTTGAAATTGCAGAACAGCAGCAACAGCAGCAGACCGACGCGGCCATTCTGAAAGCCCAGGGAGCCCAGAAATGTCTGGATCAATCGGAATGCCCTAATGGAGCAAGCTGTAAACTGGTTAGTTCAAATAGCGAGCACACGGGTGGGCGTGTGACTAATTAGGCGTTGAAATTTGTCGATTGAGTGTTAGACAAGCTGCTGAGGTGTTTTGAATTGTTTTGTGAGTCTTCTATTGAACGAGAAACACGAGAAATGGGGGATAAATTCCTGCAGTGCATGCCGAACACTTGTTTCAATGAGCAAATGAGATTTGCCGCATTGCATTCGACCATCTTGCCGACCACAAACATGCATCTGTTCTCCTCCTTTCGTCAAATCTTTAAATATACTCAGGGGGCGGACCGTGTTTTTGCCACTGGTGACTCCTGGTGCTTCCACCGTGAGACTCCCAACGAGCTCCACTGCCTGGAATGCCGCACAGGAGCCTGCAGGAAGGCAGACAGGGCAGAGTCCAAATGTGCAGCAGAGGTGCAGGCCACAGCCCTAGAACTAGAGAGAAACATGAACTTGATCAGACATGAGGAGACAGACACGCCCAAACCAGGCAACGTGTATGACGGAAAGATGAAGGAGGACGGCACCACACCCTGTCCTGGTAGGTCGTCCGATAACCGCAGTAAGTGTTCTTTCCACGCTTGTGTCTTCCTTTCCGTCCTTCCAAAAGAACCTGACAGGATCTCCACCTGTGTTTCTAATTATTATTTTCTTCTCACCTCCTCTGACGCTTCCACCTGGCTCATCTCAGCAGAGCTGAGCTGCCCCCCGAGGCGATGATGCAGCACCATGCATTGATTTGATTGATTGATCGACGCACGCAGGACTCCGGATCGGGCCCCTCTGCGCGACCTGTGAGGAGGGCTCCAGACTGACGACTTTTGCGTATTCGCTCGGTCGGTCTTGTGGTTTGTATTCTCGTGTTTGTGTCTCCTTCTGTATCTTTTTCCATCCTTTTGCGTGCCTCATGCTGGTCAATGTTTCATGCACTGGGAGGAACAATATCTCGCAGTTCCCTCGCTCCCGTTGGATTCTTTCTTCACTTCTGAATCCACGAATGTATCTGAATGTCTTTTCACTTTTTCAGAGTGGGGTACGTTCATTTTCATGGATGCTGAAGCTTGTATGCATGCATGCAACATGGTGCCTGCAGGAACTTTCGACTGCGCCGCATTTTGTGAACACGAAAGCCCCGAAACGTCGACCACAAAATGGGTGGTGACCTTGCTTGCGGTTGCTTTAGCGTTCAACGTCTTCTTCGTTGTCACTGGCGCTGCGAAGGTTGGTGTGGTGAAGTCCTTGGTTTTTTTCACCCACGCGCTTCGAATCATCAACGCGAACTTCAACGAAGAATTCCAGTCGGGCGTCAGATCCGTCGCCTCGCTCGTCAACCTGGACACCAGGTTCCAACAAGACTCAGAGGTCGGTCGGACAGCTCTCTAGGGGATAAACCGAAGGACGCTTAGTGAAGTTTGCTGGGTGTTTGATGGATTGCTTTCTCTCTGTATGGCTGTTGCCCTCTTCGGTTTACCCTCTTCAACTTGATGCTTGTGTCTGCCCTCTTCTTCCTGTGGAGATAGGAAGTATTTGCTGTATGGTTTCCTCTTTCAGGAAGCAAATATTTCGATGATCATGTTCTTGTTTGATCCCCTCTGTTTGCATGCAGCCAACTTCTTTTGGGCAGAGTCTGGCTCTGTGTGGGTGGAAAGACTTGAGTCCCTTCATGGTCGTCATCTTCCCTCTCTGGAGGGTCCGTTTGTTGGTTCTTTGCTTTGTTCAGTTCTCCCACCTCTATTGCTCTCTTTTTTTCTCGGTTTTCTCTCGAGCTGTGCCAAACATTTTTCGCTTTCAGAACTGCTTGTTTTTTCTTCGTGTCAATACAGCAGCTGCTTGTTTGATTTCTCCTCTCAGATCAGGCAAATTGAAATGGGTGTGACCTTTGTTTGGGGGGTCGGTTAGGAATTGTCTGCAACAGAGTAATTTCTGCATTTGGAAAGGTGTTTTGTCTGCATGTCGTCTGTGCAGACTCTTGTCTTTCCCGTCGTGCTCTTTTTCATGTTTGGAGTTCACGCTGCGGTGGCCTCATTTTGGGGGACTGGAAGAAGGGCGGGCGTGTCTGAAGAGGAAGGGGGAGACGGGGACAGAATTACGGAAGGAGGGGAACAGGGGCAACCTCTGATGTGCAGTGAGGGTGTGTCGGTGGAGGGCAACTTTGAGAAGGAGGGGAGAGAACAGGAGGAGAGTCAAGTGGAGGGAGAGAGAAGAGACGGAGGGGGAAATGTGGCCTGGCAAGTCTTCAATCAACACTATGTGAAGGTGTTTGCCTTTTTGGTCATCGAGTGTTACCCCGATTGGCTCCTCGTTCTTTCCCACTTACTTGACTGTGTGGATGTTCCTGAGGGGGCTTTTGGGAGGACAGATGCAGGCGGAGCGTCGAGAGAGTCTCCTCACACGTCCCTGTTTGTTGTACGGAGAGCCCCCGAGATCCTCTGCGCTACTGATCATGGCGCCATATCCCGGCAGGCACTTTGGTCCCTTGCGTTCGTTCTCATGGCGCTTGTGCCGATAGCCCTGGTGGTGTTCCTTCTTCGAGGACCCAGGAATAGCCCCATCGTCCGCTCGGTGCGTTGTGTTGCGTCGTGTATTGCTGCTTTCGCATTTCTTGCGCCTTGCTGTCCAAGATGGAAGAAAGAAAGTGAAGCTCTAATCCTGGTCTATGTCGATAAGACAGGTAAAACGAGACCATAAAAGCAGAGCAAAACAAAGGAAAGGAAAGGGAAAGTTACTGCATACAAATGCAAGAGCGGGTATAAAAGACAGGTAGAAGAGCTCTTTCTTGGGGCTACTAAAATGAATCCTATGATCGGTGCGTTGACCTCGAACCCTTCCTGCAGACTTGCGAGATGATGGAGGTGTGCTATAAGCCCTTCTACAACTGGTGCGTGCGTCAGTCTGATTCACCCATGCATGAAATTGTTATGCTCCCATCATCTGCTTCATGTTGCAGACCAAGTGCGGTAGCCATTTAGAATATGACATTTCAGCAATTTGTGCCGCCTTTCTGATATGGGTTTTGCGTCTTTCCGAGATCTCATGTATACCATTCTGAAGAAAAATGTGTTTGCCTGATGAATAAGTGCCTGATAGAGGGAATGGAAAAAAGAGAAAGAGAGCTAGACGGATGCATTCTCCAGAGAGAAACGGAGAGGTCCATATGAGTGCAATAAAATATGATCTGGTTGTATTCTGCAGAGTTTTTTTTTGTTTCCAGAAAAAAAAATGCTCTCTGGCTTGCATTGCAGGTGGGACGCCGTTTTCCTCGTCCGTCGTCTGTTCCTTGTGATTATCACCGTGACCCTCTCGAGCGAGTGGGCCCTCAGATCTGCAGCCTGCAGCGTCACCCTCTTGGCTTTCCTCCTTATGACCCTCAAGTGCCAGTCAGTTGACTGTGAATCCATTTTCTCTCAATGGTTTCATGTGCGCAGCAATCTTTGCTGCATCCATACGCGACTGAATTAGCTGTGACTACGACTGTTGATTTCCCCCTCAGTCGGGATTCCGGCTGGAAGATCCAGCGAAAGAAGATCCTTCCGGTGCTCGGATGTTTGAAGCCTCTTTGAGTTAGAGAGAGAAGTTCAGCCGCGGCGAGAAGTCAGCTGCCCTGCTAGCAGACTAAAATGATATGGCAGTGAAGACCGGGAAAGTACAAGCTGTCTGGGTAGTGCAGACTCCTTTTGCCTCCATTTCACACGAATGCCCTTGTCTGCTTTCCATCGGGTGGTCATGAAGTTGTCCTCACACATGCATGTGCACGCATTCATTCATTCACTCACGCATACAGGCCCTTCATCTCTCTGCTGGACGAGGTGTGCGACGCCACGTGTTTGATCGTTCTGCTCTTCGTGACGACCGTCCAGAAGGACACGGTGAGTCTGCATGGAGGGAGGGAGGGAGGGAGGGTGAGAGGGAGACGTTGCAGTGGCAGCTCAGGTCTGGTAATGGTCTCACCAGACCACTGGATGACACGAAATCATGCATGGTCTCTGGCATATTGTCTGTGTGTTGTCTGTACAATTTGGCAAGTTGAGACCGCTATCAAATAGAACCTGACACACAGGAATCCCTCCTTTCTTCTTCCAGTGCTCTCGTCTCCTTCCCTTCACGCATTGCTCTTCTAACCTCCTCACTAGCTCCTTTCCCCGATCCTCGTTGATCTATTTCTCTCTCTGCATGTGCTTGATTTGATGCAGACGACCAGAGCAATGGATGCTGATGAGGCAGACAGCAAGTTAAGGGTGGGTAT
>JAHBMJ010001882.1:0-20137 GCA_018398765.1 Chromera velia
GTACTGCACGTTTTGCTCGTCTGCAAATTGGTACGTCAATGAAACTTCAGTATTAGTTCAATTCCGGCACAGTGACTTATGAACGTCGGTTCAGTCAGCGTCGGCCGGTGTGGCATCGCCCAGTAAGCCTTTAGCAATGCGAACTTCAAGTGAAAAATGAAAGAAAGCTTTCAATTGGTTCATCAGTAAAAAAAATGTTGCTTTGTTCTTCTCTACATCGTTGCAGGAGGCGTCCAATCTCTGGCGTACTTGAAAAAGAGGAAGAAGAAGGATCAAAATGGGGTGGTTGTAGAGAAACCGGCAACTCCGTACATCCAAACGCTTGAAATAGCCGAGATTCTGATGGTGTTCGAACAGCATGATATATTCACTGTAAAAGGCTCCATTCAAAAAAAAGTGTATGACCAAATTGTACAGGAGATTCGCACAAGAGTTTCAAAGGGACGACTTGAAAGAGAAAAAGGGGTGAATCCTTCGTGGCTTAAGGGAAAAGATTAACAGACAATCATCAATCACGCTTGATTACAAGGCTTACTTGAATGATACATATACTATTTATCTTTAAATCTATTAAACTTATGATTGCTTTGTTGATCTTACTTTAATTATGAGCTTTCATCATATGTTTTTAATTTTGTGTATCAGACAATTTAAATTTAAGACCAAATATATATATATATATATGGATAGATAGATATTGTATACATACATTGATATAAAACCCTTCATCTAAATACAGTGTATGCATATGTGTTTATACGTGTGTATCTTTATTTGTCTCTATATACATATATATATGTCGCTCAATTTCTATGTGACAGTCTGTACGTATGTACGTATATGTCTATATGTGTTTCTTTCTGTGTATGCATGTCTCACAGTATATAGAATCTATATAAATTTTCATAATTGATCACTTATTATCGATCGTAGTACTAATTTTACTTACTATCATAAATGCATATATGTTTGAATCTCATTTATTTTTTTATAATAAATTGAATATAATTAACTTTATATTCAAAGAAAACAAAATGAAATTTGACTAATTAAATTGATAATCATATTTTAATTTACCCTAGTGGGGCCTAAGTCGAAAGTTTAACTCTATGTATGACGCTCTAGGTTGGCCAGAGTCTATACGGCTCACCGGCTTTAACCCCATACATCATCATCATCATCATCAGGTTAAAGTTGTGAATAAATCATTTATCTAGAAGTGGTCAATTTCAGTGAAATTTGTTTAACGTCTTTTAATATATTTAGTTTCTATTTTTTTTTTTCTAATCCTTATTAGTACATTAAAACACAGCATAAAAATATTTATTTTTTGGGCAATTTAAGTTTGAGGTCCGACTTGAGGGCAAAAGTCTACTTAAGAAGGCACAAGCCTGGCGTAGGACACAATATACAGGTTATGGTTCTGAACAGCTAGACAACGTGTGACCCACCCCCAGCCTAGAGAGAGGACCCGCATTGAGAAGACTCTTCGAAAGAAAACAACTTTTAAGGAAAGAAAAATAAGGACGCATATGGGCAGAAACGGAGCTGCAAGAAAAATAAACACATACTATCGGTCATTGGCCAGAGCGAAGAGAAAAAAGCAATAAACGTATCTGTGAGACAAGCAAGAAGATGCTTTGATAGAAAAAGTGACAGCCCAAAAGTCACGCCTCAGCAAATTCTAAGAAAAATGAAAACAGACCGTGCATAACCACAGCGATCTTTCCCTTCTCAGGACCCAAATTCAACGCATCTTTAATGATGCTGCCATGCTTTGATTTCATCTCCAAACCCCGACGTCCAGCAAGCCCCCATTCTGTGAGAAGAGCATTCACAGCTTCTCTTTTGGGACCCAGGTGGTATTCCCTATCCTTGAATCTCTGATCATCAACCGCCGCAGAGCTTGGGCCACCTTTGACCCGTTTGGGCTCGGGACGTGGGCGCAACTCCCTCAGAGAGCCCTGCTTCTCTTTCCTCTCAAACCCATCCTACCGTGCCTCTCTATCTCCATCGCTAAACCCTTTTGCCTCAGCTTTGCCCATACTGGAAGGGCCATCACCCTCGAAGACTCCTTTAGCTTCTTTATCTTTCCCGTTTTCTTTGGGTGAGCATTCTGTGACGGGACATTCAAGCCTCCTCCCGCTTGAGTTGCCAACCTTTACCCCAACACAGGAGGTGAAAGGTACGGGGGGCACGCTGCACGGCCGATCGATGCAGCTTCCATAAACAGGTTTGAGCTGTCTATGGGTCCCCAGAATGAGGTGTTTGGTCTCCACGATAGCGGTCTCCGACAGCTACCCCGGGTAGTTCACGGTGAATCTGTCGAGAGCTCTGATCGATGCGTCAGCCTACAGACAGAAGCATACGCGGCATGACAGTTTGCAAGAGAGTGAAGTACTAAAGTAGCAAAAAGTAGCAGTAGGTAGCAACGGCTTCCGAATGCAGCATCATAAGATAAAATTGAAGTGAAACGAGTTATCGATCAACAGGTGCTAATCTCAGCTCGGCAGCAATTAGTCTAAAACCATTATGGACAGCGTTGTCTCTACCAACTCACGTGCTTTTGGTCCTCTTCGGTCTCAAACACTTTAGGAGGGGCCACCTCTGTCGGCTTGTCTCCATCTGAAAAGCTCTTCATCAGTTCAAACGGGGTTGCCAGTCTCCATGGCATAGACATGTCCGCCTTGGCAAAGGACGAAACTGCATGCGTATATATGCAAGTTTTTAAAGGTGCATGTCATTGAGGCGATGAGAAAGAAGACAGAAATCTGTAGATTTCAGGAGACACACAAATGACAGATTCCGAGACCTCTAATTATCTACGAGGGCGATGCATCCAGTAAAACAGTTTTCTTTTCACGGCACTTAAAGTCGCCACACTCGTCCAGGTAAAACCCCATACCAAAGCTAAACCCGACCAATTGACTTGACGTGCAGAACGTATTTGACTAAAACTTATACAGACTTTGTACCACGGAGACCGACCGGATGTTGCAGAAGCGGGGGAAGACGAAGAACGTGAAGCAGACGAGTCTGATACCCCTGTGTTCTGCAAGCATACACGTAGATATAGCACACTGAATTAAACACTGCAGTAGAGTCCTTCACTTTGTATTCTAGCTTTCTTCTCTTCTTTCCGTGCTTCTTCTGTATAGTATGATACGCTTTGCGGCCTTCTGTTTATTCAAAGTTTTGGTTCATCAAATAATCTCAACACAAAATTCTTCTTTGACCACCAAGCAAGTTTGAACGTACTTTTCAAAGAGAAAGTTTCAGATTCATATGCAGGACGATGCGGCTGACCGGGGAAAACCGAAACCCGTGAGCAGTGGAGATCTTCAGGTCTACGTTTTTCGCGAGGTGTAGCTCGATCCACTTCTTATAGTCGAGCTGTTCAGTCAGGACAAAAAAGTGCACCCCCCCCAAGTGATTTCTATGAGCCCTCTTGAGGACCTCAACCATTTTTTCGATGTTTTGGAGAAGTCGGTGTCTGCATGTACATAAGACACACATGTAGAGAAACACTTGAGCGCACACACACACATGCAGTACCACACACACACACACACACACACACACACACACACACACACACACACACACACACACACACACACACACGTACACACACATACACATACGTACACACACACACACATACACACACACACATACATACATACACAAGCCAGCCTGGAAGAAGAATGAAGGAAGGACGGAAGGAAGGAAGGAAAAAAGAAAAGAAAGACGGAAAGATAGATATCTATCTTTGTGCTTCTCTGCCTGTCTGTGACCTCTCATCTTGGAGTCCCTATGTTCATCCTCTGTTTATCCTCAGAGAGTCTCTTCTCTTCTTTTTTCCCCCTTTCTTCCTTCTTTCCTTTTGTGCCGTCCTTTTTTCCTTCCATTACACATTCCGCCCTTTCTCAAAGCCAAGACAGGAGCTAGACGAGTCCGGGCACTTAAGCATGCCAATGTCTTTGAAAGGAAAAAGATGACAAGAGTCGGCTCATGGAGGAAAAGACCTCTCAATTGATTCGCCCCGGTGTCGTGAAAACCGTCTTGGTCATCGTGACCGTGGCCGACAGGCACATGCGGGCATAAATCGAAAACCCACAAAGAATGATATGATTGTAGTAGGTGCAAAAATTAATCCGGAGCCGCTCTTTGCAGACGCACGGGTCCGTACAGATTCGATCGTATGCATTTTTGCGCTGCGCGTCAACGCACTGCGCGCATATTTGTCTATAGGTGCTGCATATATGGAAAAGAGTTCGTGTGAGGCTATAAGAGTATGTTTTGCAAATCGTTTCTTGGTTTGTTCCATATATATGGGTCTGAGTGCCTGCATGCAAAGGTAAATGTTGGTGGGAGTGACAGAATGAATGCTTTGTATGTGATATCAATTATAAGCATATGAGTGAGTGTAACACTCCGGCTGTGTGTGAAGGCATATGTTTCCTGCCAGGATTTATGACTGACCGTGCACTGGCGCTGTCGTGCTTTATTGCAAAGAAACCCGAGTACAGTCTTGTTTTTATTCTCGGAGGAAGTGTTATCCAACACAAGGTTAACTTTGGGCAGGCGGTAGCAGTAGACGGCGTCAAGGTGGACCCAGGTCCAGAATCGTATCCAAAATCGTGCAAGTCATATTTTCGCCGTGGCTCTCCCATTGCGGAACCACAAAAATGTACGTGCAACGGCCGTGGGCCAGTGCGGCAACGCATTTGTTTCTTGGTCTGTGCACTCCCTCGAGGGCCTTCATTGCATCCTGCATGCAAGAGAAAGAAAGAAAGAAAGAACGAAGGAACAAAGGAACAAAGGAACGAAGGAACAAAAGAAAGAAAGAAAGAAAGAAAGAAAGAAAGAGAGAGAGAGAGAGAGAGAGAGAGAGGAACGAAGAAAGGAAAGAAGGAAGGAAGGAAGCAAAGAACTTCAAGAAAGGAAAGAAGAAAGAAAAAAAAGAAAGAAAGAAAGAAAGAAAGAAAGAAAGAGAGAGAGAGAGAGAGAGAGAGAGAGNGGGGGGGGTGAAGGAAATTCAATTATTGAAAGAAAGTAGAGAAAAGGAGGGAAGAAAGAGAGGGAGGAAAGAAAGGATGCGAATGCATGAAAGGAGAAAACATGTGGAGAGAAAGGCATATTAAAGAAAGATAACAGAGAAGAAAATATAAAGGACCCACTTCAAAGAGTGTTGGCACAGACCGAATTAAGAGTAGGGAAGGCTTGCCTAAAGGGCTCAGAAGAAAAAACCAAAAAAAGATGTGGAAGCAAAGAAGTGACGACTGGAACTGCAAGCATCGAAGTGCCATAAATCATCAAACTGACTGCAAAATATGGGACCGCTGTCGCTGCTTGCCCTTCCGCATCCATTATGATAGTCAGGACGTTGTGAGGGTAGATTCTTGACAAGTATCTCAAGTCATAGTATGCCTGTCTCTGCAAACGGTGTGCAGTCAAACACGATCAAGAAGAAACTGATTTTCAATGACTACAAGGGACTATAGCTCTGTCATAAACATCTAAATCTTTTGGACTAGCTTGGTTCTGGAAGCAGAAAAAGAAAAACGTGAGCTGCAAGTGCTTGAATGAGTTGAAAAGGTGGACACGCATGCCACTAGACAATAAGGGAGGAGATGCCATCACGCGTGGACCAATACAGCAGAAAAAATGCAAAAACAGAAGAAGGGGTTGGGCAGGGCGGAACTTTATGGAGAAGCCAGATAAATCCTGTGATGCTCTGTGCAGCAAATTCCCGACTTACCACTGCCATTTGAAAACGGTTATGCTCGACGAGGGCCCTCTTCACTCGTCTTCTTGCGTCAGGAAGAAGAGTCTTCCTCAGTTTCCAGTTCAAGTAGCAGCACGTGTTACAGCGCGAGAACTTTTTGTGCTTTCGAAATCGAACCCGGCATCCAAACCTCTTAAGACATTTGTAGAAAAGACGAAGCTTGGGGGGATTGTCGAACAAATGAAGCTCCCGATCGTCGGACAACATCGTTTTGTACAACATCCTCCTCTTTGCAAACGGAAATTCAACAGTGTCTGTAGAGTCTGGAGGCGTATCGGCCATCGTCAGCCTCGCGTGGTTAATGTAAGATTCAATTTCATTCCACTTTCTTTTCTTCCCACTGGTCTCCCCTTGCTTTTGGCTGAATGACTCAAGACTATTAAAAATGTCCCCCATTCTCCTTACGAGTGTCCCTGCCCTCGTTCCAGTAAGAACTTTGAATGCTGTGCGGCACACCGCTCTGCCTCGAAACTCCCAGGGCATGGTTACTAATTCGAGCTGCAGTTGTTTGCTTCGCATCACCTTGATCTTCTGCATTTGAGAGGTGGCCTGGTCTGCCTCGGCCATCTGTGCCCGCTCTCTCCTGTATTCTCTGACCTCTGCAAACGTGAAATTGCTACAGCAGAACTTGGAGCAACACTCTGTGTTCAAAGCATTTCTAATGGCAAAAGGATCTACTCGGTGAAGGTTTCTGATTTTATGCTGTTGACGGTCCCGCCCCTCCATGTTGTGTCCGACCGATCTTGGATGTGACGGGAGTGCAGAGAATACAAATGCAACACGGAGGAGCAGCCACAGTCGCGGAAACCCACCCATACCCAGCACGCAGAAAGAAAACAGCCTCTGGCAGTCCGAGTAGACGCTATGTGAAAGCCTGAAGGCTTTCCTTCAGGTTCTACAAATCCAAAGATTATTGCCCAAATCACCCTGATCTGGACAATACAGACCTGTACGAACAGAAGCTGCCTCTCCAAGTGCGGAAACCCAACCAAACTCTTCAAGCAGCGACAAAGCAGCGTCTTATACTCCCAGTAGACGCTAAACTGACTGTACTGACAATTGAAACTTTTGTACTAGAAAGTGACTTTTAATTTTCTATATATCATACTAAATTTTATATAAAAAACTAAGTCTTTAAAGCACTTAGAATGATTTTATTTATTGTTTTTTACCTGCATGAAAGTATGAACAACTTTTAAAGATAACTTTTTAAAGGTTTAATGGGTTTGTGGTGTGTATGTTAGAAATTGTTGAACGTGAGTGAGGTGAAAGAGTTATAGTATGTTGATATATCGGGGAGTGATTGCAGACTCTACAGATATGTGACAATGTGCAGCGTAATGCACAAACAAGCTAACTTTTACTTCTAATGGAATACGCCGAATCTGCATACTGATGTAAGGAGGGAGCACACAGCGGGTAACCCCCATGAAAGGTAAGAATGAATATCTGAAAACAGATCTACCGATTTGACACCTACAGAAAGCAGTTCAACCAAACAAATGTTGAGCACTATGACCGTATAAGAGGTAAATGCTCAGCTTCTGAAAGCCTGATCGATCCATGGCCTCTAGCCAGAGGGCCTTGCCCACGACCGGCCATCATAGCGTTCTTGTTTTTTCTGGGTGAGGCCCGGCACTGGCCACTGGGTCTTAGTCCACCCAGGGGCCCTACCTCCACATTCTTGTGCAAACAAGAGCTGTGCCTCACTCCCACAACTTCAGATCATCCGAGATTACCAGCCGTAATGCTTCCTCATGAAACCTAAGCACCGACAAACGGTCCTCCGAGAAAGGCTCAGTCTGACCTGCAGCACAGATATGTAAAAATTCATAAAGTGGCTCACCTTCTGGCCACCCAGAGCTAGCCCCCTCATCCAGAAAGCCTTTCCAGCTCATCATCTAGAGCTTGTAAGAGCGTACGCACAGAAAGGATTCAATGGAAGCTTTACTGAGGCAACTTTGTAGGCCTGTTTGCGTGGAGACGGGCCGTGCCCTTCGTGATGGAAGATCGAAATTGCCCTCTCAGGGCAACCAGTAGAGTGAATGTCATAAACCCAAGAAAAAGCAAAGAAGCCAATCCTCTGGGCTTTCGATAAAGCCTACTTTCATCGCTGGAGAGCAAGTCTGTGTGATGGGAGAGAGGCGGCACTAGGTCTTGCTCTGATCGACTTGAAACATTCGACGGAAAGCCGATTTTGGGAGCCGATTTTAGATTGGCCAACCATGTAATGGCCCCAGAAGGCAAGCTACACGTTGTGGGCCAGGGCCTGGCCGGCCACCAAGGCCAAAAAGCACTTCCCAGCTGCGCGTTGACCTATCAAAATGCCGATCTGAAAAATTTTCAGTCAGGTCTTCAGAAAGTTCTCCTCCACTCAGAAAGTCGGGTCAATAGAATGGGCTTCTATCCACAAAATCTCGTTGTTAAGCGTTCCATTAGATTGTATTAGAAGGCTTGACAACGACAAAATCGTGTTCAACTTATTATTCCAGAACCTCATTTTTGGAGAGGTTACAGATTCCGGAGTTTTGTACCCCTCCGGTATGTATGTTGGCTGGACATCTCTGGTTGCTCGTGGGAGTGGTTGCCTCGGTGCAAAGGAGTTGTCCAACAACTAGAAGGGTTACTGGACTGGTTTGGGTCGCTCAATCAGGTCAGTTCGTTTTGTGTCGTTCCACCAGCAACAAGGGGGGGTGGATCCTCTCGCAGGGGTACGAAACGACCCAATTTCGTACCCCTGGTGGAGGGGGGAGGTCCGACCTGCTCTGCAGGTTTGCGTCCAAAATATGTCTAGGAAACACCCCCCCCTCCCAGTGAAGGAATTAAAAAAATCTTGTTTGCAGAGATGAGCTTTCTTGGTGCATGCAGAAGGCTTTGTATGATGTCTGTAAGTGTTCCTGTGTGGTTGCAACCTGGCCATTGTGGTTGCTGAGCAACTGACCGGTCTGCCCTCCGCAAGGCAAAAAACTGCCGTCTTCCTTTGCCTGTGTTGCTCACCCTTGCTCCCCTCCTCTGCTCTTTGCAGGTCGTGGGTCTCCTCCAGAAGATGCTTGTTTTGTGTCCTAGTCCTTCTTCAACTCTTCGAGAGGTAGGTCTTTGCATTTTCGTTAAGGCCGCAGTCTTTAGACTGCGAAAGAGAGTAGCGCCCCTACGTGCCGAGCCTGTGTTTTTTTCTACCTGCCTGACTGCCTCCAAAATTTCGCCATTCTTACCTGCTTGACTGCCCTCTAGCTTTCAGCCTTTCTGTCTGGCTAAATGTCTTCCCAATTTCGGCCTTTCCGCCCGCCTTATTGCCTTCCTAATTTCGGCCTTCGCCGCACTCCCAATTTCGGTCTTCCTGCCTGCCCGATTGCCTTCCCAATTTCGGCCTTCTTGCCTGCCTGACTGCCTTCCAGAGTTTTGCATTCCTGCTATGCTGACTGCTTTCCCATTTCGGCCTTCTTGCCTGCCTGACTGCCCTTCAAATTTCAGTCTTTCTATCTGTCTCAATGCTTTCTAAATTTCGGCCTTTCTGTCTACCTGACTGACTTCGCAATTTCGGCCTTCCTGCCTATCCGGTTGCCTTCCCAATTTCGGCTTTCCTGCCTGCCTGATTGCCTTCCCTATTTTGGCCTTCCTTCCTGCCCAAGTTTCCTCCTAACGCTTCCTAATTTCAGTCATTCTGCTTGCCCGATGGCCTTCCCAATTTTGTTCTTCCTGCTGGCCCGACTGTCTTCCCAAGTTCGGCCTTTTTGTATGTCTGACTACCTCCCAGAGTTCGTTCTTTCTGCCTATGTGCCTGCCTTCCAATTTTAGTCTTCTTGGCGGCCTGACTGCCTTCCAATTTCAGCCTTCCTGCCCGTTTGATTGCCTTCCTGATTTCGGCCTTCCTGCCCGTCCGATTGCTTTCCCAATTTTGGTCTTCCTACTTTTATGTATCATTCTGATACAAATTAAAGATACAAGTTGTGTTTGTATGCATGCTTTTATGTGTATTCTGGCGATTCGACTGACTTTCTGTTTGTGTGCACGTATTTCTGCAGGTGGTGTTCACGGGTGTGTTTGATATATACTGAGATGCCCCCTCCCTCCCCCCCCCCTTACCCCTGATACGCCCGCCGTTGAGCAGTGCCTCATATGAATTAAAAACAAAACAGTTATAATCATGAGAAGAAATGCTTCAATCAGATCGATTCAGAGCCATTCAGATACATTTCTTATGATGTTTTCATCTTAGAGTTAATTTACGATGATAGGTACCAGACAATTTATAGTTTTGAAAAAATATATACTCTATATATACAGTTTTTTATTTCATTTTTTAAACATCTTACTAAGCTTAAATAGTCTTAAATAAATTATGAAAATCAATTAGTTTAAAGGTTAAACTATCTATTTTAATGTTTTAAAAACTAAATTTTTCAAAGTCACTTTCCAGTACAAAAGTTTCAATTGTCAGTACAGTCAGTTGCTATGCGAAGGCCTGAAGGCTTTCCTTCACGTTCCGCAAATTCGAAGACTATTGCCCAGATCACCCTGATCTGGACAATACAGACCTATGCGAACAGAAGCTGCCTCTCTAAGTATGGAAACCCAACCAAACTCTTCAAGCAGCGATAAAGCAGCGTCTTATACTCCCAGTAGATGCTATGCGAAGGCCTGAAAGCTTTCCTTCAGGTTCCGCAAATCCGAAGATTATTGCCCAGATCACCCTGATCTGGACAATACAGACCTATGCGAACAGAAGCTACCTCTTCAAGTGTGGAAACCCAACCAAACGCTTCAAGCAGCAACAAAGCAGCGTCTGATACTCTGAGTAGACGCTCTGTGAAGGTCTTAAGGCTTTCTTTCGGGTCTCATCTGAAGATTATTGCCCAAATCACCCTGATCTGGACAATACAGACATGTGCAAACAGGAGCTGCCTCTCCAAGTGCAAAAACCCAACCAAACGCTTCAAGCAGCAACAGAGCAGCGTCTGATACTCTGAGTAGACGCTCTGTGAAGGTTTTAAGGCTTTCTTTCGGGTCTAATCCGAAGATTGTTGCCTAGATCACCCTGATCTGGACAATAGTGAGAATATAAGCATACATGTATATATATCGATAGCCTATACGTGTGTATACAAAAATCGACAGTGCATGCATATTGGCCCCGGAAAACAGATCATACATGTGCATGCATGCATGCAGCTAGGGATTCGCTTTCACGGGCCACTCATACCCGCATGCATGCATCAAATCGATATATCGATATTAATACATAGTTTTTGTCGAGTTTTGTATGCAATAAAGCGGCTTTTAATCGAGAGTTCAGAACCAGAGCTTGAGGTCTCTTTCCTGCAGAGCTGCTTAGCTGCTATGATCCAAGTGCTACCCAAGCTGCACGGCCTGCCGCGGACCACGAGACGGATATGCCGGAGACTTGAACGGTAAAAAAAAGCTGTGAGAAAATTAAGATGCAGTGCACATGAGCCTCAGGGTGGAACCCCTTGAAATTCTTCTCACTATTCTTCTTCCGAAATGGAGAAGCCTCCAACGACAAGGAGCCCACTTCTTCTCATGGTCAGCTAATTCATGATTGCAGCTTTGCTCTTGAAAGCCTTTTTCATTTCTTCAGGTTCTTCTTTCAGTGAATTGAGGTAGGATCCCCGGATAGTGGGGGAGATGAAATTTGACTTTCCGTTTACTCCTCTAGCAGAAAGCCAGAGAGAGTTCCTTCTGAACGTATTCGCAGAGATTCAAATGACTTCACAGATTCCTCAAGACTTCTTAGATGCTGTTGACAAGGCTTTTGATATGAAGACACCTTTTGAGCAGTATACAAGTGAAATTCAACAAGTGGTGCAATACATGTTGGGGAAGACCGGGACCTGCCCGATTAAAGAGCCAGGCCATGCCCTCCGACTGTGCGAAACTCATGAAAAGAATCCGATCTGCCTTGGGGTGGTAGGGGCTCTTCTTTCCTGCACCAGTCCTGGAGACCTATACCATATGTTCTTCGCAGATCTGAGAATCCTTGAGGGGAAGGAGGTGGTTACTGACGGGAGGGCTCTGCTTCTGACAGCCGCTTGCTTGGGTGTGTGTGGGTTCAGAGCACATGGAAAGGCTCCGGAAGCCGTTCTGGCAGCTTTTGTAGAGTAGAAATTCCGGATCGACAAGTCCATGACAAAGGAAAATGTGGCCGCCCATTTTTTTGGTCAGTTTTCATGTCTGGATTATTGTCCAAAATCGTCCAACCTCTGACAATAATTTTGGTCTAACTTTGACGGTACCGTTTTTTTTCATGCAAATGTATTTCTTTGTGCTTATTGCACCTCTACATGATGGAAAGAATGACTGTTTTCCTTCTAGGCCTTGATCTTATTGTCAGAGTTCGGGCCAACTCTGACAATAATTCTTGCCGTCTCCATGTGGATCATTTTTTGACAGCTCTTCCTCTCATGCTCTTATTGTCCTTCTGGCTTTCTCTGATTGATCTGTGCAGCTTAGAAGACTACTGATGATAAGCGGCTCGAAAGGGGCCTCGTCTTTCATGCCCAGTTGGTGTTGGGACTGCAGATGGATATCGCCACGAAGGAGAATAGGGCAAAGGCCAGAGCCAACAAGAAGGCCGTCGAGGCACGCGATATCAAGCTCAAAGCGCTTAAGAACCACGTCAAGGAGCTGACCAACGTAAACCCAGCCAACTCTGTCCTGAAGCTCGGCCTAGCCTCCCTTGACCTCCCGGTAGAGACGAGAATGTTGATAGACACGCTTGATTCGGAAGTCAACGCAAAAAGGATTACAGAGGGAGAGGAGATGAAGTTTTGCAATTTGAAGAGGCTGGCGTCGCATGCATTTCTTGATGTCAGTCTCTCTCCTTCCCTCCTCCCTCTACTTGAAGTTCTCTCTCTCTCTCTCTCTCTCCCCCTCTGCTATGTGTGTGTGTGTGTGTGTGTGTGTGTGTGTGTGTGTATGTGTATGCAATTGTCTCTTTCGGTCTTCGTACGCATGTGCAGTCACCGTGTTGCCACCATTTGATACCTGATTCAAAAGGACAGTTCTTTTTTGTTTTTGGAAAAAGTTACTGTCCCCGACGGAATCAGATAATCTAACGATCTCTGACATGAAGTCTTTTTCCTAGACTTTTTCTGACAGAACAGGTGCTGGCCCGCAGTGACAAATTCGCCTTCTGGGTATCCCCCACAAGACAAATTTGTCACTGCAGGCCGAGTTATCTGGGTTGTCTCTTGTCGATCTGTCTGTAAATCTGTTTAGAGTTATTTATATTCTTCTTGGTCTGAAAGCGGTTTCAAAATCTTTGATGGGCAGAGATGATAAAAGCGCCCTCTGTAGCTTTCAAACCGGTGGCAAGACGTTGATGGTTGGGTTGTTGGGTGGGTTTGATAAGAAACTCAAGGGCTCCAGAAGTTCTTCGTGTAGTGCTATCTGTGGTATCGTGTAGTCACTTGCACACTGAGTCTACCAACAGTCTTGCCTTTAGAAGAGCACGCCTGGGAAACCACGGGGTTGCTGCGCCCAGCAATTGGGATTGTAGCATGCATGGGCACTGTTTCGGTCTTGCTTTTGGCAACCCGCTGCTTTGCCTGTGTGTTGCTACGTCTTGTAGGACGGACCAACCTCCCCAGAGCAGAATTGCTTTACATGATTAATTGATCTGCCCAAAAATTTGAAACGTGTTGACCTCCTGTTCTCCTATTCTATCGTGATTTGCCCAACATTTTGCAGCCCGATGTATCATCCCCATTTGCTCCCTCCTTGCTCTTGCCTGCAGCTTACGCACATGAAGCTGGTTACGGACAAGAAGATCCAGGAGACCTGCCTACTAGCCTACTACTCCGAAGAAGAGAGGAGATCAATGTGCGGTCTTGTGAGTTCTGCACTGTTGTCTGCCTCTGGGAAAAAGCCTATTGCCACCATTTTTGGAGAATACCTCTCAAGACAGCGGGTAAAGACGGTTCTGACCAAGCTCCTCACAACAGTCAGTCGACTACTTTGGTTGTTCCTCTTTGTTTTTCTCCTTGTCAATGATGCTTGCAGCTTTAGTTCCAGCCAATTGATTATCGTTGCTGCTTTGCTTTCATTGGTTCCCCCTGCCCTTCTCGGAACCTGTTGAAGAATTTTTTTCTTATCTTTTTTTTTTTTCCCTTTCTGTTTGAATGATTGATTGAATGAGTGAGAGACTGATTGAGCAAGTAAACGAGCGAACAAGCGAGTGAGTAAGTAGGCGAGAGAGCGAGCAATTTTGCGACGTTCTCACTGCCTGCCTGCCTGCCTGCCTGATTGACTGGCTGGATGGCTGGCTGGCTTGCTGGCTGCCTGACTAACTGACTGACTTACTGATAGACTGACTGACTGACTGACAGACTGAGACTGACTGACTGACTGACTAACTGACTGGTTATCTTTATTTTTTCTCTTTCTATTCGCATTTCTGACGTCGCCTGTCCAGGACTAAGAAACGGGTGTGTTTTGCATCTGTTTGCAGGAGCAGACCAAGACCCAAGCAGCTAAGGAATTCTTCCGTATCCTCAATGAGGGCGGAGCAGAGATCCTCAAAGCCTGCCTCTTGGTGGTGGAGGCCGTAGACCGAACCTCCTATCGGCACTACAAGCTCGAAAAGCTGTGTAAGACCGCCGCCCCCTTCAACTAAAAGCTGTGGAAAGCTGTCCAGAGTGAGACCGTAGACGTGGAGGACAACGCGCAGGCGAATCAGATACACATGCTGGAGGTGCAGGTCAAGAAGGACAAGGAGGAGAATGAACGAAAACGGAAGGCCCAGCTAGAGAACGAGGAGAAGCTTGCCAAGCTCAAGCAGCAAAAGCTTGACAAGGAGCATGCAGACTGGTTAGAAGCTGTCAAAGGGGTCGAAGAGCAAAACAAAATCATCGCTCAGGAGCACAAGTCTGTGGTGGACGAGCAGAGGCGTGAAACCCTCTTACGACTTGAAGAGCGCGCCATCATCGTCCGTCACGATATCGGCGCTCTGATCGAGTTCAGAACTGGAATGCAGACTCCCGCTACTGTTGCGGGAATCGTCATCGACTGCCCCCTCGACACTCGTCTCCAGCTTGGACGCTATGCTCGCAAAGACACCCTCGCAATCAGGGACTTAGATGAGGTGCGTGAAACAAAACTGTTTCATTTGAAAATTTTCTGTCCGTTTGTGATTAAAGTGGCTTTCGCGAGTTTCATTCCACTGTTTTATGTGCAGTACGTTTTCTCTCACTTGAGGCTTTCTGTCCCCTTTTTGACGCCAGGCCGCATAATTTTGCTTGTATGCTTGAATTTTTTCATCACCAACTTTTTTTTGTTTTTGCGTTTCATCGAAACGCACTCTTACACTAGAATTTATGTTTGTTCTTTTTTCTTCTGAATTAGAGTTTTGGTTCCTTCATTGGTCTCTCTCCTGAATCAGGTGCATTCATTTATCAACTTCCCCTCCCTGTGTCTCTCCCTTTCTTTCTCCTCTTTCTGTTTTGCAGAAGAAGTTTGGCGACGTCGTCAAGGAGGCCCTGCCAATGAAGATGCACAGAGACACGTGGATGGCTGTCCGGCTTGCCCCCCAAAGCGGGCACTTCCCCATAGACATCGTGATCAGCAAGATGGTGATGCATTTTCCGGCAACCAGTGGGTACAAGATTGATCCTGTGTACGTCCAAAACGATGATCCTGAGACAAAAAAGTCTGTCGATGCTTCAATTTCGTTTTACGTGTGTGTGTGCGTGTGTGTGTGTGTGTGTGTGTGTGTGAGAGAGAGAGAGAGAGAGAGAGAGAGAGAGAGGTGGGGAGGTGGGGTGGGGGGATGAGGAGAAGAGAGCGAGAGAGAGAGAGAGACGGCAGCTTATGGCCAGACACGGCACGCTCAAGACAGATTGGCAGAAAAAGAAGTTGCGCCTATCATGTGAGCGTGTCAAAAACATCATGCACAGTCAGAACTAAGGAAAGATGTCGACAGAGTAGGATACAACTCGCATGGACGCGTTTCTAACAGTTATGTTTCGTCCTCCTACGTTGTTTGTTCTTAACAAGATAAGTACTGGTTCGGTGTGTAGACGTCCGTTGGTGGACTCTATGCCAAGAAAGGGTCGAGCACTCTCCTCCATGAAAGCCAACTGGCCGGATGACGGGTTTGAGCCGTTTTTTTTCTTTTTTTTGGCGATCTCCCAGAGGCGGATGATTGGGAGCGTTCCACTCTTAATCTTGACGGTGTCGGCTTTGTACCTTCTGGTTTCTGCATCTGTGCAACATATGATTTTGTGTGTATCTGTCTGTAACGCAGTACGATACCTGAATGTTCGCGTCTGTGCGTCTGTGCGTGTATGTGTGTGTGTGTATGTGTGTGTGTGTGCATGTATATATGAGTGTATGTGTGAGTGTGTAAGTGTGTGTATGGACGTGTGTGTGTGTTAGTGTGTGTGTATAAGTATGTGTGTGTGTGTGGCGTGTGTGTGTGCGTATGTGCGTGTATGTGTGCGTGTGTATGTGTGTGTGTGTGTGTGTACATGTGCGTGTGCGTGTTGCTGAGTAGAACGAGGACCCCCAGGGCCCCCTGGTGATGTGCTCAGGCTCTGTCTCTCCACCTGTTTCTTTTTCTTTGTTTGTTCTCTCTTCCGTCCTTCATTCCTTCCTTCCTTGCTGGCTTTCTTTCTTTCTTTCTTTCTTTCTCTCTCTCTCTGCTTATGTTTTAGTTTTCAGCTGTCACAGTGCGGGGCTCTCTCTCTCTCTCTGTCTCTCTCTCTCTCTCTGTCTCTCTCTGTGTGTGTGTATATGTATGTGTGTGTGTGTATGTGTATGTGTCTGTGTGTGTATGTGTGTATGTGTGTGTGTGTGTGTGTGTGTGTGTGTGTGTATGTGTATGTGTATGTGTGTGTGTGTGTGTGTATGTGTGTGTCTGTGTCTGTGCGTATATGTGTATGTGTGTGTGTGTGTGTGTGTGTGTGTGTGTGTGTGTATGCATGTACGTTTGTATGTGAATGTACGTTTGTATTTGTGTGTATTCGATTGTGTAAGTGGCGGCGTTCGCTGATTTATCTATACGACTGATGGTTTGACTCATTGCCTTTCCGCTGCATCTCCGCTCTTCCTTGTAGGTTTTTTGGTATTCAGTGCATCGTCATCGCCTACCCGGTGCTTGACTGGGAGATGACAAAGCCTACAGAGTCTATGGAGGAGGAGAAGGAGGTTGAGATCACCTACGTCGAGGAGGCTGATTGGGAGGCGGAGACAGGTGAGGGAAAGACTGAGCCACCAGAGAAACCCGAGACTGGTACCCAGGTCAAGGAAGAAAACGACAGCACGCAGAAAAGGAAGTCCTCCCCCCACGTGAAGCTTCCAATATCTAGAATGCCGTTCCTTTCCAAGGTCCCCATCAAGGACAAGAAGCGGCTGCTGCTTGCAAATGAGGACGAAGACGAGGTTCGTGAGTCAAACGCCCATACATTTCGTCGTGTCTTTTCTTTTTATATCATCAAACTTTCAAATTGTCTTTCTATGATTCGGTGGTGTGCATCTGGCCCCATTTTTTCTCTTTTTTTCTCATTTTCTTCTTCAATTTTTCTCTTTTTTGCAAGACTTTTTGTTGACATGCTTGCTCATTCATTTTGCCCCAGAACATCTCTCTTCTATTTATTTTCTTTGTTCGCGAAAATCAATAGACTGACGTCTTTTCAAAAGCTCTTCGTGGTTTATTGTAAAATTTTTGTGCAGAAGGCGCAGAAGGTCTGCCACAATTTTTTTGAGATCCACAACATCGGCAAAATTCTCGACTCCCTTTGACAGGAGGCACAGCTACCTGCAATTCGCGGAAAGGCTGTTCTCTACATGGGTAACGGGTTCTCTATGGTGACCTCCCTCGCCCTCCTCTACCCCTCTGTCATCCTGCTGTGTATCGCATCTCCCTCACTGCCGTCCGGAGAAGTCGGGTGGCTGGACCGGTGGAATCGGGAGGGGAAGGAGAGCTACTTTTCGGGTCCCCGGGGGCAGCTGGCAAGTATGATTGCCCAAGGTTCAACCCCCTGGAAATTCCCAAAGCCCCTCCAGCCCAACTTCTTGCCCCTTCCAGAGGATCTGTACAAAGCTGCTGGTCAGTCTTACCAGTTCCGTTTTGCCAGAAAAGGGCTAGACAAGAAGATTCAATCAGAGGAGACACACAGAAAGAGAGAGAAATGTAGAGGGAGGGAAGAAAGGAAGAATGAAATTCCCTGAAAGGAAGATGAGAAGGGAGGGAGGGAGAAAGGAAAGAAAATCTTAAAGAGGAGAAAAGAAGAACAAAAAGAAGAAAAAGACAGAAAAGAAGAAAAAAATAGAAGAAAAACCAGAAAAAAAAAAGTTAAAGGAAAGAAGGTAAAAAAGAATGAATACAATATCATATCATTCAATGAATGATTAGACAAAGAAGAAAAAGAAAGGGAGAAAGGCTAGAGTCAGTAAGAGAAAAAAAGAAAGGAAGGAACGATTTCAAGAAAGAAGGAAGGAAAGAAAGAAAGAAAAAAAAAAAGAAGAAAGGAAGGCTTAGCCTGGATGGAATGAATGAAGGAAGGAAAGAAGGGAGAAAGGAAGAAAGAAAGAAAGCAAAAAAGAAAGAAAGGAAGGAAGGAAGGAAGGAAGGAAGAAAGAAAGAAAGGAAGGAAGGAGGGAAGGAAGGAAAGAAAGAAGGATTTAAAGGAAGCAAAAAAGAAAGAAAAAAAGAAAGAAAGAAAAACAGAAAAGAAGAAAGAGAGAAAAAAAGAAAGAAAGAGAGAAAAGGAGAAACAAAGGAAACAAAGGAAGAAAGAAAGGAAGGAAGGAAGGAAGGAAGGAAGGAAAGAAGGAAGTAAGGAAGGAAAGAAAGAAAGAAAAAAAGAAAGAAAAAAAAAAGGAAAGAAAGAAAAAAGGAAGGAAGGAAGAAACAAAAGAACTTTACTAATGGGAGAGGTCCTGGAGCGCGAGGCTTGTGAGTCGGTGCGTCAGGAAACGACTTCGGAATAATGAATGAATGAAAGAAAGAAAGAAAGAAAGAAAGAAAGAAAGAGAAAGAGAGAGAGAGAGAGAGAGAGAGAGAGAGAGAGGGAAGGAGAGAGAGAGAGGGAGAGGGAGAGAAAGAAAGAAAGAAAGAAAGAAAGAAAGAAAGAAAGAAAGAAAGAGAAAAGGAGAGAGAGAGAGAGAGAGAGAGAGAGAGAGAGAGAGAGAGAGCGACTTTAAACAGCAAGCTGACTGTCACACTGTTGCATGAAACCTCTTTGATCTGATTGAGAACATCCGACCCAATCACTCTGAGTCACTGTTCACATTGAATTTCAAGCAGTTTCATATTGTGCATTTCTTGTATTTTGCAGGTGGTGATTCTCAGCCTGCCGCCGCTACAGCTGTAGTAGCTTCCCCGCATCTCACGGTGGAGGGGGGGCGCAAGCGAAAAGCGGCCACCGACGTGAACAGCCTCGAGAGAGGAGAGCTTCCGGGTGAAGAAGACTTTCTGGATGACGACGAGGAGGAGGAAGATGACGACACAAAGGACGCGGACTTCCAAATGAAGGACGGCTCGGACGAGTCGGACGAGGATGACGACGAGGAAGAAGAAGAGGATGATTGACTAGCTTTGAACTTCGAGTTGTCAGCAAGAGAAAAGACAGTCGCCGCACGCGTTTCCTCTCTGGCAAAAAGAGATCCGTTTCGGCTGTGGCAAGGTCATGCGTCTCTTGCAGGATCAGTCCTTACGACTGACTTGCTCTCTTTGCTTCTGTCTGCACAGTCGTTCTTCTCTGATCCTCTGCGCGTTTTGGGAGATGTTGGGGCAGGGTTAGCGATGCCGGCTGCGTGTGCTTGTCTGGAAGCATCTTTTGAAGGAAACCTATGCATCGAACAAAGCCAGGAATGCATTTGTCTGGCACGATCTTTCATTGCCCAGCTCCTGGGGGATTCAAAAGAGAAAGTCAGATTCTTTTGGCAGTCAGTGGAAGAAGATTCTACCAACATCTTGCCAGAAAAACTCAAGGCCGAACGGGTGGACTGCCTTTATATTTATGTAAATGTGTCAGGTGTTTGGAGTTGCTTGAATGAATGTCTCCTATCCNTGCCGGCTGCGTGTGCTTGTCTGGGAGCGTCTTTTGAAGGAAGCCTATGCATCGAACAAAGCCAGGAATGCATTTGTCTGGCACGATCTTTCATTGCCCAGCTCCTGGGGGATTCAAAAGAGAAAGTCAGATTCTTTTGGCAGTCAGTGGAAGAAGATTCTACCAACATCTTGCCAGAAAAACTCAAGGCCGAACGGGTGGACTGCCTTTATATTTATGTAAATGTGTCAGGTGTTTGGAGTTGCTTGAATGAATGTCTCCTATCCGTGTGTCGATCCACCCCCAACATTCGGTGTGTCATTTGTTTTTGCCCTGC
>JAHBMJ010001883.1:0-5000 GCA_018398765.1 Chromera velia
CACACACACACACACACACACACACACGCATACACGCACGCACACAGACACACACACACACACACACACTCACACACATATACACACACACACACACACACACAGAGAGAGAGAGAGAGAGAGAGAGAGAGAGAAACAGACAGACAGACAGAGAGACAGACAGACAGAAGGGAGGGGGTGAATATAGGGTCAATACCCCCTCATTCTATACCCGGTTCTCATTTCTGCTTTCTAGCCGCTCATTCTATACAGAAGAGTGTGAAAAAACTGCTGTACCGAAACGTGAACCCCAATTGAACAATCAGTCATTTGTGCTCCCGCACGTACCACTGAAGGTGCATCCTGCACTTATGGAGGTGCAACTGGCATTCGCTATATTTGTTCATCACTGCAGCTGGTTGCACGATTCAAGGTGGCGGTACGACGGCAGATACTTCACAGAGGAGAAACCACAGTATATGTTGGACAACCACATGAAGTGGTCTGACCAGGTGCGCAAAATAGCGACGACGTCAAACTGCCCCGGATATTCAGGGACGCCATGCTTTTTCAAAAACGCCCAAAATCGACGTTTCGACCCGAAGATAAGCCCCTTCGGAATCTTTGCGCACTGGTTGATATAGATGTCATAGTTGTTCACTGTAGACAGCTTCTGCAGCAGCAGCTGTGCGCTTTTCCCCTTCTGTATAAGGAATCGCTCATTGACCTCCAGCTGGATGAGCGTGGGGGCGTTCGGACCGGAGAAGAAACGCTGGGCCCCTTCGAAGAAGCCCACCTCGCTGCCCTCTATGTCCACCTTCAGCGTGAGGGGACGTGAACCCAGTGCGTCCAGACCGAGAGCAGGTAAGAGGCTGTCGAAGCGAAGTGCTTTGATATGAGACGCCCTCTCGAAGTGCTCCCTCTCCTGCATGACACCCCCCGAATCCCTCTCATTTTTGCACCTCACCACCCCATTACCGAAGTTGTCGTATGCGGACTCCATCCAACAAGACTGTTCTTTGCTTCCGAGGGCAACATTGAAAAGTTTGACGTGGGTGAAACCGTTCTTGCAGAGGCTCCAGTGAACAAGCTCGTAGTTCTGCGGCATCGGCTCGAAGGCAAAAACACGGTGCCCTTCCGAGGCTGCCTTCAAGGTGTACCATCCAACGTTCGCACCCACGTCGATGAGCACTTCGTCCCCATCGAGGGGCATTCCCTGTTCACCAAGCTGTTTTGTCTGCTGGATTTCTCTGGAAATCAGGTCCCCTTCCTTCCACACTGCCATGTTGAAGAAGGGGTTGTGTTCAACAACGACAACTTCGGTGTTGTTGGGCCCGCTCGACCCATAGTAAGAAAGGAGCGCAGCACATCCCTCTAGCGACAAATCAGCAGGAGAAGGCACGTAAGCGGATACATTTACAGCTTGATCCTTCCTCTCGAGCCGCAGTGCAACGAACAAAAACATGGACAACAGCATAGATACCCCTAGAAACCCCATGAGCCAAGCGTTTCGAAGGCGCGGCCTCAGGCCGTTGTACTTGCTGAAGAAGTGCTTCGTCATGGCTAAGGGAACTGATTCAGGATGCCGGACAGGCTCTTTCTATGTCAACGCGGAATGACGACAATGAACGACAGATGGCAGCGCTCTGTATAGGGAGGCTATGGGAGGCTGTACGTTTGATGCTGTTTGTCATTGTTTGTCAGACGCTTCAATGCATGCATGTCATCAATGATGCATGCAGACTGAGCATAGACTGAGCATGAAAAATCTCCGGCCCGCGCGCCCCATGCATGCATGCACCCATATGCACCCCCCATCACCCCCCCCCGCGCGGTAAAAGCCCCGATCCCGGGCCCCATGATCCCCCGGGCCATTAGATCATATAAGATGACTCCGTCATAACCAACTTGCTCCCTCAGAGTCCCTCTTGGTAAGCACTGTATTTTTTTAGCTGCCCTCTGAAAATCCCTGCAAAACCAAAAGCAGCCCCCGAGGACTCAAACCGAACACAAACATCCAAAATGGCCGACTGGAAATCTGTTCTCCTCTCGGAGACGCTGGATACGAAAAGCGGAAAGAAGACCACGGCAGAAGTCCTTGCGGGAAAAAAACTTGTCCTCATTTACTTCAGTGCACACTGGTGCCCTCCTTGCAGAGGTTTCACTCCAGTTCTTGCAGAAGGTGAGCAAACGCCAAGGTAATGAGCATACATTTCCGAGAGATCCTCGAAGAGAGCTTGGAGTTGTTGCGAGAAAAGACATGCGGGGAGTGATAGCTACTTTCCCAGCTGCCTACCCTTTCTTCTACATCTTTGGAGGGTTTCTGCTTGCAGTTGGAGTCCGAGTTGACATCTGCTTGTTGAATCAAAATCGTTTTGTATGAAGGAGATTTTCCTGCTACAGGACAGCTCCCCCGTCTCTCTGTCTGCATGGTCATGCGGATTTTTAGCGGCACTTTCTTTCTCTTCCTTTCTATGGCGTCCATAAGGACATGATGGCCTCTCGTTGCATAGGATCGATTCGACTGTCAACAGCAAATCGAAGAGACTTGTCTCTGTGTATTCTTCGAAGCACAGATTGCGATGGATACAGAATCGATTGAGAGGGTTCCGGGTAGTCTCCCCCGTCGTGAACACCTCCAATGGTTCATGCAGATTCAGTAATCCTTCCATAGTGTGTGTGTGTGTGTGTGTGTGTGTGTGTGTGTGTAAGTAGGCGTCTCATCTGACCAAGAGACGCGCAGGTCAAGCAGACAAGCTGCGTCTGGATGGGCACACACACACACACACCTCCCTCTGCTCCTGTGCGTGCGCGCTGCAGCGTACAAGAAATACGGAGGCGGAGACATTGAGGTGATCTTCGTCTCGAGTGACAGAGACGAGAGCAGCTTCAATGTCAGCCCTCCAATCGAACAATCCTTTCCTCCCTCCCTCCCTCCCTCCACATGGTACAAAAAACTCCATTCGTTCAGTCTCTCTCTTCAGTTTCCCTTTTGTGCGTCTTTCCGCCTTTCAGACTGCCTGCCTGTTTATTTCTGTGTCCATGCACATGTAGAACGAATCATCGACTGTATGTGTGTGTGTGTGTGTGTGTGTGTGTGCGCGCGCACACACACGCGCATGCGGGTATGCCTCCGTATGAGCGGGCGACCGCTTGTCTCTCTGTTGGCGTTCGTGCCTGTGCGGCCCCTCCCGGCCTGCCAGCCGCGGATTCGTGCTCTCTGTTTTTTTTTTTTTTTGCGTTCTTCGTCGTTTCTCCCTCTCTCTACCCGCGTTCACCCGGAACCTTCTCTTGGTCTGTCCATCCGTTTGTCTGTCTGGAGGAGAAAAGGGGAAAGAAAAGACGACATCGTCAGTCTGTCTCCCTGTCTGTCTGCAGGACTACTATGGATCCATGCCTTGGGCCGCACTTCCTTTTGCCGAGAGGTGTGTCTGTCTCTCGGCTGCCTGTGCATGCATGTGTGGTGTCGATTCCTTTCTTTCTGTTTGCCTGGCTGGTCGGGCAACCCACCCGTGTGTTGGTTCTTTTTTGTATTTTTCTTTATTATCTTTCTTCTTTTCTGTCTGTCTCCTTTTTCCTTCATGAATCGAAATGGATTGCGTGACTTCGACCAATCGTGTCTCTCTCGGTGGTTTGTGTGGTGTGTGATTTGATGTTGCAGAGAAGCAAAGGGAAAGTTGAGCAGCACCCACGGCGTGTCCGGAATTCCCACTCTGATCGTTATGGACGACAAGGGAGGGGTGATCACGAAAGATGGCAGATCCGCGGTGGCTCAGACTCAGGACCTAGAGAAGTGCAAGGAGATGTGGGTGAAGTAAGTGAGTGAGGGGGCTAGGGAGAAGGGGGGGAAGGCTGGAGGAAGCAAATTCAGTCTTTCAATTCAATTTCTCCCCGGCGTCACCCGATGGCTGGAGGGGGGGGGAGAGAAGGGAGAGGGGGGACCTGCAGTCTCATTGCAGTGCACCGTTCTGTTTTGTAACAGACTCATCCCTTCCTTCTGTCCTCTTTTGAGCCTGTCCGTGTATCCATGCCTGTCTGTCTGTCTACTACAGTCCGTCTTCTTCTAGATCTGCCACGGCAAGCATCAGGGAGGGAGGGAGAGAGGGATCGAATGTGCGTGGATGTGGCGAGGAGAGGATCGAAGGCTGTTTCTGGAGTCTCCAGACAATTCATTAACAAAGTAGACAGGCAGCTAAATTAAGTCACCATCCGTGGAGTGGCTGAGGGAGGGAGGGATGAGGAAGACCACACGCACCATTGAATAGATGACCGATCGACCATTTGGCGTCTGGAAATGGCTTTAGAAAGGAGCCAGAAGGGAAGGAAGGAAAACATGTTTATTTCTTCTTTTCCAGATAGAACCTCCCTCTTCTGTTTCGGGCCCCTCGCTTCTTTTCTCACTGCATTTCTCCGCTCAGCCTTTTTTTTTTGTACCACATTCGCCGCCCACCCGTTTGTGAGGGACAGACGGAAGCAGACAGACTGGCATATCAAGACACACAGTCAAACACACAGGCCGGCCCCATGCACGCACATGCACATACATGCTCATGGCCTCGAGTGCAAGTGCAAAAGAGAGCGCGCCAAGCTGTCGATCGGAAGATCGATAGAAGGATCGAAGGGGACATGCAGGGAAAGCGGGAGCTTTGTTGCCTGATTGCGGTGATTGCTTGTTCAAAGATCTTGAAAAAATGTGGATCGATTTCTTTGGTTCCACGCTTTTGCTCCTTCTTTTTGCACTGCTACAGAGATTGTGAGCTAGGCGCTGCTTCTTCTCAGTGGACCTAGCAGTGGACATGCTATTAAAGGCTTTTGCCCCCCTAGTTGTATGCGGCATGCCCAATAGTTCTAGAGGCTCCACAACTAGCTCCACAATTAGTATAAAATTTAAAATTGCCAATTAATAATCACTAACACTAGCTAAAATTGCTGCCAAAATTACGAATTGATTGATTGATTGATTGATATGTTCCGCTCTACGAATGAATAAATAAATAGAGTTAGGATTAGGATTAATTTAG
>JAHBMJ010001883.1:7500-17500 GCA_018398765.1 Chromera velia
CTGGGCGCGAATATAGCATCCCTCCGTCCCGATCGAGTGAATGGGGGCACCGTTCAAACTGCATCTCGATCATTCCGTTCAGAATGCGCTAGCTATAGCTATATATAGCTGCAGTCACGTCTTATTCTTGGGAGGGCTTCAATGGGAGAGTGGGCGCGCATTGCGCGCCGACGCGTATTTGGGATTTGCACATGGTATGCACACGCAGTATGGAGCTTATAGGCGGGTAGATTAGCGGATACACATACACAAACTTTATACGTTGTCACGCTGCTGGTCCCATTTTGCAGAATTCAACACAAGGGGAGCCACAGCCTAGGCCCTAGGCCACAGTGCTCTGGAGAAAACTACTTTAAACTAGTTGCCTCGGGGGGTAGCTCAGCTCTGCTGAGATTAGCCGAGAGGCCCTGAGATCACACACACTCGCATAACGCATTTTTTCATTTTTTGGGGGGGGGGATCAGTTCTGTTTCCGTTACAATCGGTGTCACCCGAGTTCTAAGATGTGCCCCTCAAGCAACTCGGAGCCGTGATCACATATGCCGGGGCTTTAATTACTTTGCGCATGCATGCCCCTCAAGTAACTCACACGGAGTTGCACATGCATATGACATGCGTGCGGTCCCGAAAAATATATTTCACTGCCATAGCCCCTGCCCCATAGCAGCACACAACTTAGATATGCCTAAGCCCCCAATGGTGTGTATTAATTAGCAGACCCCTAAATAGCCCCCCGAGGCACACACCCAACTGGTTGGGTATATCCCGTTTACAACATTCTAAGATTGATGTGAATTAATATGAATCCCACAAAAATAATATTTTTGTTTAGGTCTATACGATCGAGACGCTGTGAAGTCCTACCCTGTGGCGCTACCCTTTGAGCCTTCGCATACACCATGACTGAGTGAGCCAGCATGCCACGCCACATTCCGCCGCCGTGCTTTGCTTCGTATGTATCGTGTGCGCATCGATCGAAGTCGAGTCTGACCCGGTCTGACCTTTGCATTCAAACAACATGTCACTTGAGCAACGGATAGCATTGTTCGAGTCTGATGTCTGTTTATCACAGATCAAGAAAGCTCCTAAGAGTCTGAGAGAGAGGAATGAGTAGAAACCGTGTATAATAGAATAAATCTAGCCAATTGGAATACCAGATCGCGCTAAAACTTAAACTGATGTAGGGACAAACCTTCTGTAAACTGTTGCCTGACTGAGTGTTGCTCACGTTCCTTCTCTAGATCTTCTTAAGGTTCTCATCCTTGCTTTAGCTTCTGTCTGGACGCCATAAGGTGGCCGGACAGAAGGGATAAAACATTGTTGTGAACGCTCAGCTCGATGAGTATCGACACTCAAGTACCTTCTATGATGGAGACCAGATCTGCCCTTTTGCGCAACAGTTGGAAACCGATTGCAACGATACGGGCACGGTCAGGCAAAGACCATGAGTGAGGGAATTCAGCGTTCTCTTGCGTCCCAAGCTGCCCGGAGCCCTCTTTTTGAGATCATTGTGGTGGACTGGGAACTCGGGGTGGCGTTCCTGATTGGAGAAGTGGATCAGAGACCTCTGCATAGAACCGATCGTAGAGATGTTGCTTGGTGTTGCTTGGACTTTGGAGTGACTCCATCTCATGGAGATTGCTGTCTACGAGTGCATCACAAATGAAACGGCCAGTAGATTGCTTCTTTTACTTGCTGTTTTGTGAGTGTATGACTAGTTCTGTACCTAATCGATTGGAACTGGTGTGTGCATGTCTGGCATTGACTCTGTTGTTTACTGCGTGCATGTCTGCACATGACTGACTGTCCACATTTGGTCTGACTCTGTAAGCCGGTGTGTGCACTTATTCATGGTGGTTGGCATCTTTATGCGATAATCCTTTTATATTGAAATCATGCGAAAGGTATAGGCGCTTAGTAGGAAGCTGAGTGTGCCACGGCCCTACAACCACTCCATCCATTGTATACACATGCACGTGAAGTCGTCGGGACTTCCCTCCAAGAGAGCGAAGCTGAGAGAGTTCTTTTTGCTGCAAAGTGACATGCTGTTGGAAGCTGAGAAGACTTGCACTTTCGATCTTGATGTTGAGCCAGGAGGCATTGGATATATTTGATGCCCCTCAGGGAATGGCAGGCCTGAAGTAGAAAAAGTCAAGTGTGTGACTGCTGCCGCGTGGCTGGGTTGCCCTATGATGGGTCGATATGTCCCGGTAACCATTGCACCATTCCTCTCGACTGATAGTAAGAAGGTGGAAGAATTTGAAGCTGGTGATGACTGCTCATGAAGCAAACGATCGAACAATCAGAGCAATGCATCTCGAGGAGTGAGCTTATAACAGAGTGTTCTGAAGTCACTTGGTTTGGCATGGTAGCTTAGTGAGAACGAGGATAGCCGACATACAAACAGGCTTTCAGGAAGTTATGAGTGGAGCAGTATGTAGCTACACCCTTTTCTTTTCCCTACATCCCTTTGTAGCTGTTAACAATTCGTTGACGCCGAGTTAGACACACACATATGGGCATCGTGCTCCTGGACTAGCTGGTACTGGAGACCCACAACTCTGATCGAGTCTTCCGGTCAACCACATACACAGGCGCTGGAGAGGTGCTTTTATTGGTGCCACCAGTATCTGCATCAGGCGCCTATCTTTAGGTGATCTTAGACTTGCGAGCACGCCTCACATATTGTGGCACTTTGAGATCGTTCTGATTTACGTGACGCCTTGAATATTTTGATATAGATGCCATTGAGATGAAGTTCTCGGAGCTCTGACAACTTCTACAGCGACTTGGATGAGATCCATTTTAGGTATGGAAACGTATGGCATATTGCTCGGTCTTTTCATTTATTGATCGCGAGGACGCGATTTTCCTGTCCCGGACCGTGGCCGGGGGAGATCTGTGGAGTCCTACCCTGTGGCGCTGCCCTTTGAGCCTTCGCATACACCGTGACTGAGTGAGCCAGCATGCCGCGCCACATTCTGCCGCCATGCTTTGCTTCGTACGTGTCGTGCGCGCATCGATCGAAGTCGAGTCTGACCCGGTCTGACCTTTGCATTCAAACAACATGTCACTTGTCAATGAGCAACGGATATCATTATTCGAGTCTGATGTCTGTTTATCACAGATCAAAAGAGCTCCTAAGAGTCTGAGAGAGAGGAATGAGTAGAAACCATGTATAATAGAATAAATCCAGCCGATTGGAATACCAGATCGCGCTAAAACTTAAACTGATGTAGGGACAAACCTTCTGTAAACTGTTGCCTGACTGAGTGTTGCTCAGGTTCCTTCTCTAGATCTTCTTAAAGTTCTTATCCTCGCTTTAGCTTCTGTCTGGACGCCATAAGGTGGCCGGACAGAAGGGATAAAGCATTGTTGTGAATGCTCAGCTTGATGAGTATCGACTCTCAAGTACCTTCTATGATAGAGACCAGATCTGCCCTTTTGCGCAACAGTTAGAAACCGATTGCAACGATACGGGCATGGTCAGGCAAAGACCATAAGTGGGGGAATTCAGCGTTCTCTTACGTCCTAAGCTGCCCGGAGCCCTCTTTTTGAGATCATCGTGGTGGACTGGGAACTTGGGGTGGCGTTCCTGATTCAATTTGGAGAAGTGGATCGGAGACCTCTGCATAGAACCGATCGTGGAGATGTTACTTGGTGTTGCTTGGACTTTGGAGTGACTCCATCTCATAGAGATTGCCGTCTACGAGTGCATCGCAAATGAAACGGCCAGTAGATTGCTTCTTTTACTTGCTGTTCTGTGAGTGTATGACTAGTTCTATACCTAATCGATTGGAACCGGCGTGTGCATATCCGGCGTTGACTCTGTTGTTTGCTGCGTGCATGTCTGCACATGACTGACTGTCCACATTTGGTCTGACTCTGTCAGCCAGTGTGTGCACTTATTCACGGTGGTTGGCATCTTTATGCGATAATCCTTTTATATTGAAATGATACGAAAGGTATAGGCGTTTAGTAGGAGGCTGAGTGTGCCATAGCCCTACAACCACTCCATCCATTGTGTACACATGCACGTGAAGTCGTTGGGACTTCCCTCCAAGAGAGCGAAGCTGAGAGAGTTCTTTTTGCTGCAAAATGACATGCTGTCGGAAGCTGAGAAGACTTGCACTTTCGATCTTGATGTTGAGCCAGGAGGCATTGGATATATTTGATGCCCCTCAGGGAATAGCAGGCCTGAAGTAGAAAAAGTCAAGTGTGTGACTGCTGCCGCATGGCTGGGTTGCCCTGTGATAGGTCGATATGTCCCGGTAACCGTGAGTGGAGCAGTATGTAGCTGCACCCTTTTCTTTTTTCTACATCCCTTTGCAGCTGTTAACAATTCATTGACGCCGAGTTGGATACATACATATGGGCATCGTGCTCCTGAACTAGCTGGTGCTGGAGACCCACAACTCCGATCGAGTCTTCCGGTCAACCACATACACAGGCGCTGGAGAGGTGCTTTTATTGGTGCCACCAGTATCTGTATCAGGTGCCTATCTTTAGGTGATCTTGGACTTGCGAGCACGCCTCACATATTGTGGCACTTTGAGATCGTTCTGATTTACGTGACGCCTTAAATATTTTGATATGGATGCCATCGAGATGAAGTTCTCGGAGCTTTGACAACTTCTACAGCGACTTGGATGAGATCCATTTTAGGCATGGAAACGTATGGCATATTGCTCGATCTTTTCATTTGTTGATCGCAAGGATGCGATTTTCCTCTCCCGGACCGTGGCCGGGGGAGATCTGTGGAGTCCTACCCTGTGGCGCTACCCTTTGAGCCTTCGTATGCACCGTGACTGAGTAAGCCAGCATGCCGCGCCACATTCCGCCGCCATGCTTTGCTTCGTACGTGTCGTGCGCGCATCGATCGAAGTCGAGTCTGACCCGGTCTGACCTTTGCATTCAAACAACATGTCACTTGAGCAACGGATAGCATTGTTCGAGTCTGATGTCTGTTTATCACAGATCAAGAGAGCTCCTAAGAGTCTGAGAGAGAGGAATGAGCAGAAACCGTATATAATAGAATAAATCCAGCCGATTGGAATATCAGATCGCGCTAAAACTTAAACTGATGTAGGGACAAACCTTCTGTAAACTGTTGCCTGACTGAGTGTTGCTCACGTTCCTTTTCTAAATCTTCTTAAGGTTCTTATCCTCGCTTTACCTTCTGTCTGGACGCCATAAGGTGGCCGGACAGAAGGGATAAAGCAACGTATAGATACTAAAGAAACTGCTAACTGTGGTTAAAGTTTTATTTTTGAAGGCTAAAAACCTAGCTAAAAGCGGTAAGCGTATGCGTCCCGGCAACGAATGAACAGCCGAATGAGCAGCGCGTTAGTCCTAAATTTGTATGTATAAGGTGGTATAAAGATAAGAAATGGCCAACATAATTCTTAAAAACGGGGAAAAGACTTTTACGGAGTTGAGAGTTAGGTGATTGTCAGTGGATCAAAACTAAGCAGCCCAAATATGTTGAAATAATAGACGGAATATAAAAAATAACAAGCTTCAAACAAATAAAGCTAGAAATAAAGTACTCTAACTCAATGCCCCTAGTCTTCTATGCCGGTTTTAGGCGATCTAATTCTATGTACACAACATAAGACTTAAAACCTAGCTTAAAACAAAATCTGTTTACACAACTACTAGTACTGGATCCAAACTATATCTAAAAACTCATTTTTTTTTGTGCGAATTTTGTGGATTGCGTTTTGATTTGTATTTATTGTTTGTATGTCAGGCGATTATGTGCCCCCAACAGTCACTGCCTTGACGGCTGCGGCCGCGGCGTTGGCCGACGGGCTCACGGGGAGCCCTGTAGACCCCGCCGCCACTCCTCCCAGAACGTCAAGGTAGATTTGCAGATCCTCCGTGTCGACCCGCAGGGCCTCCTTTACACCGTCGTACAGAAGAAACTGACCGCCCACGATGAAACCGCTCGTCAAAAGTCTGCAGGCATTGATGTATGCATGTACACCCTCAGGAGACTGACCAGAATGAACCAACGTCGGCCACTTCACTTACTCAAAATGCATGCAGAGAGACATTAAATGCATGCCACACCTCGACGTTCCAACCTACGAAGGTGCTGGGTGAGCCAGAATCCCTGTCCACTAAGCCAACATTTAACAGAAAGCTCACCAACTAGCCACATCAGTCAAGACCAACACAGACACACACGTTCTCTTCCCCAATCCTCCCGCTTCGTCTTTCTTCGCAAGTCAATCGGGATGAAAAAAAACGTCACTTCAATGCGAACAGCCCAGTGATGCATGGGCCCTCACGGACCACTCAAACTTTTTTGTTGCTGTATGTAAATTTAAAAATCACCATGTACCGCTCAATCCAAGAAACACACACACACACACACACACACAAACAGAGGGAAAGAGAGAGAGGGAGAGAGAGGGGGAGAGAGAGAGAGAGAGAGAGAGAGAAGCACACACACACACACACACACACACACACCGCACGCACGCACGGACCTGCCAAAGAGCCCAAAGAAGAACCCCCTCGGCCCAAACTCTTCGAACATCTGTGTTATGGTCTCTGCCACCCCGCTCTTCTGCTTGTTCACTCTCGACAGAACCGAGTCGGCAGGTTGAGTCAGAACGGCAGAGAAGAGTCCAGCGATGACGCCGGAAAGTGCGGAGACCGCGAGTCTGCTTTGGGGCTCCTCCTGCCGTGACATTCACATGCAGGCACGCGGCCGTGCGCGCATACACACACACACACACACACACACACACATACACACACACAAATACAGCCACGAAAGGCAGAGACTTCCATACAATGAGCCAAATCTGCATATGCAGAATCGATGTGACGCTTCCTGCCAGGCATGTGCGAGAAAGTTGCGAGGAAGGATCGGTCAAATCAGAGGAATCGAGCATGAGATGAGAGAGAGAAGGTGAGACACATTATTAGATGCAGAAAAGACCGAGCCATGGGGGGTCGTGAATCATGGACAAATAGGCTGACTCAGTCACCGCATCCACGATCGAGACGACACCAAGGATCAGATCAATCGAAACATGTTCCTTCCTTCCTTCCTTCCTTCCTTCCTTCAGCATTCTGTCTCAAGTGCGTGCGCCCACGATGATTGATGTCCACTTGGTGCGCTCACTCCTTCAGCAGTTTGCAGAGAAAAGACAGAAACGCACACACACACACACACACACACACACACACAGAGAGAGAGAGAGAGAGAGAGAGAGATGCCGTTCTGGAATCATCCTTTGCCTTTTGTCAACCGGCAGACAGACCTGGAGGGACGGAACTGCATCAAACACGGCCCTGCTGATGGCATCGAACCCAACAAATTTGGCAATGCCGAAAATCACCTGCACAAGCACACGGAAGAACAAGACAAAAAAAAAGGGCAGGAGCGAAGAAAGAGGGAATGAGATGGCAAATCCGCTCTCTCTCTCTCTCTCACTCTCAGACGAACATGTGGGTGCACACCCATGCGTGCATTGCGTACGCACACAGAATCACTTGCCCTTCCACTCCCCTCCCGGCGTATCCAGACAGAAACGAACGACCATGCTGACCCACCCACCTGTCGGGCCATCAGAGGCAGCAGGCCTGCGTAGACCTGCCCCCATCCGTCCTCATCCACCAGCCGCTTCAAACCGTCAAAAAGGCCCACAGCGTACCCCGGCCTGTCGACAAGACGAACGCGCACTGCCTCGCAGGGACAAATGTAGAGACAGGCAGTCACAGTCGCTGCGGCACCGCTGCACACACACACACACACACACACACACAGAGGGAGAGAGGGAGAGAGAGAGGGGGGGGGGGGGGGGGGGGGGGGGGNGGGGAGGGAAAAGGAGGGGAGGGGGCTGGGGAATGGTAAGCATGCATGCATGTGATAGTGTATGCTCGTTGCTGGAGTGATGGGAGACACAAACAGTGCCCGCTGCCTGACTGATGTACACGTGTAGGCTTGCTCTTTTCTTTTTCGATGACTGCCCGCCTCCTGGAAAAAGGATCTGCATGTAAGTTTTTTTCAAAAACGTGAAGAAAACATAGCATAGCGCCTGAGGATATTTTTTCCTTTTTTTTCTCGCCTCTCAGTCTGGCTGGCTCTCTGTATGCCCTACAGTCTTGCGACGTCACCGGAAAAAAGATTTTTGGGTCACGTAAATATCCATCCAAGAATTGACATGTGCACCTTTATTTGTTTTCCTTTTTTTTTTTTTTCACTTTGCCTTCCTGGCTGTTCTTTTTTCTTTGGTGCTTTTCTTATATTTTCTTCTGGCAAATTTGGCGAGCGAGAGTGCACCTGCCCGACCTATCTATCAACCTAGGTACCTACCTGAGAATAATCAAAGGAAGCCTGAAGGTCTCTGCAGCTGCGGGGCCCGCGAGAGCAAAAAGGGCCCGCTTGCAGAGTTCAAAGGCCGGGAAGACGAGGAGTCCGTAAGTCCCGAACCCCAACACCGTCGGTTGTCCCCCTAGGAGGAGGCCCTGCATTCCCTCCTCCCTCCACAGAGTCCCAAACCCGTCTTTGAAGGAGGGAAACTTGTCCGGTTGGGTCTGCATACGGGTCTTCACAACGTCCACTGGGATCATCACCGCGTGAGTGCCCCCAGCAGCCACAGACCCTGGAGGAAGGCACAAACAAAGAAATGCATTTACTTTGCATACAGAATGCAAATGTATGAAAGTAAATGCATACAGAGCAGCCACAGACCCTGGAGGAAGGCGCAAACAAAGAAATGCATTTACTTTGCATACAGAATACAAATGTGTATGAAAGTAAATGCATGCACAGCAGCCACGGACCCTGAAGGCACAAACAAAGAAAGAACGGAGGGAAAGAAAGAAAGCAGCACGAGAGAGAACGTTCCCTCCGTTCTCTTGTAACGTGAAGCCATAAGCCTGCTCTGCCCGCAGGCATGAACGGAAGGGAATTGAAGGGGAGATTGGAGTAGGGTAGGCACAGTAGAAGAAGGCCGGATCGAGAGGGATAAGAGAGAAAACTGGAGAGAGAGCCAGGAAGGGAAACAAGAAATGAACGAAGAAGTCATTCAAGGGAAGCCAGCCCTCGATCCTTCAGAGGAAGGACCCCGGCAGGCAGGGACTAAGTGAGGAAGAATGCATAGGAAAAGATCGATGTTTGCTTGAATGAGGATGTCTGATATATGAGTGAGTAGTGAGGTGAGCAAGAAACAACCCCTAGACGCCATGCACCGACCAGCAAGTGCAAACGCAGCATAAGTTGCCAGTGCCAGAGGCCGTTCTCTCTCCGGTGGTGTTGTCGCCCTGGGCCCGAAGAAAGTTTCTCGAGGGGCGCTGCCTCCCCCGACAACCCCGTTTGCTATTTGCAAGACTGGTTCTTGGCCTGTTCCTCCCTTCCCTGTCTCCGTCTGCAGGCGTCTCCTCCCCTGTCCCTCCGCAAGAACGGAGGACTGACTGTCTTTACTTCCCACCTCCTTCTTGGATTCGCGCAATCGACGCACAGGGTCAGTTCTGCAAAATACGCATGCATGCGTTGGAAAAGAAATCAACAACATAGATGAAAAAAAAAGAAAGCGCATGGCTCGAAGAAAGCCCTCTGCTTGCACACAAGACTTCTTCGTGCACCCCCTCTCTCCCTAGCTCCCTGCGACACACCCCCGAGCCGTTCCCTCATGTCCATCACAACGTACTCACAAAGAAAGGGAAAAAAACACACACACAACGTCGCTGCATCCCCTCCCTCCTCCCTTTCTCCATTCCTCACTGATTCATCAAAAAAAGCACCCACCAACAACCCCCTATTGCACTCATCCACGTACCCCCCTTTTCTTTTGGATGAAATGATCCAGCCATCAGGGAAGTAAGTACAAGGAGGAGTGCCAAAATTTCTGGACACACTCAAACAAAATTGTGTTCGGGCAGCATGGGGAGAGAAACCAATCCGCATTCCCCCCCCAACCCTGAACGAGGAGGTGGAACGACAAGCTTTTTAAAGCCCCCCCCTCACAAAAGAAACTAA
>JAHBMJ010001883.1:20000-21401 GCA_018398765.1 Chromera velia
CAGTCACTCGCAGGTGAGACAGTTGGAGAAAGCATGAGAGACGAAAAGCGAGAGAGCTGCACACACATACGCAGAGAGAGANAGAGAGAGAAGAGAGGCCAAAAAAGCGGGGGACCTACAGAGAGCGCCCCGCCTTTTTAATTAACTCGCCCATGCACTCACTCACTCACCTGCCCCCCTCCATATGCCGTCATCAAAGAAATACTCGACGGCGTCCGGATTCATGCTCTGCCCGGCCTCTCTCATCGTCACCACTCGGGAAGCCGGGGGAAGCACGGACGTCTCGTTCAGTCCAAATTTCTTCTGCATGCTTTCATTAATGCACACATTTAACGAGAAACCCAGAACAGCTTTCAGCTGAATGGATCCCGAAACCTCTTAAGATTTTTTCTCTGTCTTTCTATACCGACGAAAGAAACCCAAGGCCGCCTTGCTGTTCGCTTTTCTTAGTGTGGGTATTGGTCAGTGGGTGAAAGAGAAGTGAAAGCACTGAAGGACTGCAACGATCCATGCACCCCTAAGAAGCTTCCCACCAAACGAAGCTTCGACGGGGAGGGAGAAAAAAGAATGAAACTCATACAGGGAGAGAGGAGGCAAGAAAAGTGGCGCATGCACACAACCATACGCATGATACAAAAGATGTCTCTCTCTCAAATTGTAAATCTTCTTTCTGGATCAACCACCTTGACGATCGATCTAGCTCACCTGAACGTACTGAGCGATTTCTGCCAGATCAGACTTTGAGACTAAAGGACACTCAGACGCATCCTCACAGAAAGCAACCGCCTGAGGGGGAGGGTACACCCTCGGCGGCGCAACCGTTCCTCTTACGTTGGTCTCTGCGACTCCCTCCGCCCACGCGGGAGCAGCCTGGAAGGGAAAGAAGGTTCCCCTTGTTAGCACATTCCCTTCATATCCCACTGAAGCAGTAGATGCAGCCAAAGATGCAGAGCCCATCCACGCGGCAAGGGAGAGCGCCTGAAGTGATCGGAGGCCGTCCCGTCGTGACAATGAGGGGGGCGCTTGAGGAGATTGCAGTGGCACGTCCTCTCGCTTCCCCCATTCCTCTTCAGCTTCAGGCCCAGACAAAGAGACATCCACAGAGGCCCTCTGCTTGAGAAGGTCTGCGTATGGCGACGGGTTGTGAGGCCCTGCTGGATCCTTCCGGTCCTCTCCCACATCCGCCTCCTTCTTCTTCTTCTGCATGGATGGATGGATGGATAAGTGGACGGACATAATACATGTATGTGCATTTGCTTCGTGCGTATGTATACACATGCACGGAAGATTCCCTGTCTACCTGCCTGCCTGTATCTTGGTTGATTGATGGAGAGAGAACCCTCATGACATTCCAATCCGATTCTTCCGTGTCCTTTCCCGCCGTGTCCCCCCCCCCCCCCC
>JAHBMJ010001884.1:0-19096 GCA_018398765.1 Chromera velia
ACACACACACACGGACACACACACACGGACACACACGGACACACACGGACACACACACACACACACACACACACACACAGAGAGAGAGAGAGAGAGAGAGAGATAGGAGGGAGAAAACAATCAAAGTCAAAACCTCCCAGGTAAATAAAGGAAGTCACCAAGTATCCCCAGATGGATGAGGTGGGATGACATTGAGTGAAATTACAAACAGAAAACACGACGAATATAGGTCAAAAAGCTCTGATGCCAGCAGTAGAGAAAACTAGCGCAACCAGTCGTCCGTCTTCCAGCTCGCTTACAGCCGGCACCATAAGGGCGCAGGTGCACATGATTGCCTCCGTAGGCTGCTGACACACTCACTCACTCACTCGCTGACTCACTCGCTCACTCGCTCGCTCGCTCGCTTACTCACTCACTCACTCACTCACTCACTCGCTCGCTCGCTCGCTCGCTCACTCACTCACTCACTCACTCACTCACTCGCTCGCTCGCTTACTCACTCACTCACTCACTCACTCACTCAGCCACACACTCACTCGCTCACTCACTCACTCACTCACTCACTCACTCACTCAGCCACTCACTCACTCACTCACTCACTCACTCGCTCAGCCACTCACTCACTCACTCACTCACTCACTGGGTGTTATCGAGCAGGCCACCCCCGTGCCAGAGTATGCCGAGTTGCACGAGCAGGTGAAGCTGTTGGTTGTATCGGTGCATGTTGCGTGTGTAGCACAGTTGTGTGTTCCCAGAGTGCACTCATCGGCCGCTGCATTTACGCAGAATACGGATCAGCAAGGAGCATACATGGACACCAGTTGACGCGTTGGGAAGGGGGTGAATTTTCTGTTTCGCAGTTCCGACGGAAACTTTCGCGTGCGCGTCTAGTCTTGAAGTGGGAGCAAACAGAGGGGTTGAGCATGCCTATGCTGTCAGTATGCGTCTCCCGTGTTCATCCAACGACTTTATGTTTAGGCTCCCGCAAAACACGCATCTCACCGATGGATCGGAAGACGAGAGGTAAGGAGGACCCCGAAGAAACAAAACGAAACGAGAAGAAAAGAAAAGACTGACCTCCAAAGAGGATGTATGCCTGGCCAGCGTTGGACAAACAATTGGGGGCTGCATGAATGAGCGATGAATCAAATTAAATACACCATTTGTTTGGTCCGAATGCCTGGCCAGCGTTGGACAAAGAATTCGGGGCTGCATGAATGACGTGCGGGGAGAGGGGAGAATCTTTTGTTCCCGGTGATCTGTTGGATCGATTGAATTCTAAAACAAAACTCATCCATAAAATATCTCTCCATATTGTATTGTGTGTTTGCAGACAAGCTAATCTTCAAAATATCTATTGAGAACCAGCGAGTTTTAAAAGTGTGAATGAACCGCAGAGTCGCAGCATCACGGCAACAGGAAAAGAAAAACTTTAAGGCAGGGAGAGACTCACATCCATTATATGCTCCCAGAATGAAATCGTTGACTCCTGAAAGCAAAGACAAAACAGGGGATGACTCCTTCTTCTTCGTTCCTTTTCGGATCCCCGACGATCGACAAGTCAGAAAAAGAGATTCGTGGAGAAAGAGTGCCTGATAAAAAAAGCGAGTTTCTTGCAGGAATTCGGACAACAGCGCGGCTTCACACACCTCCGTCCCTCGATCAAAGGACTGACTCTCAAACCAACGCAGTAAGTACCCTACTCACCATCTTTGTTCACATCGCCCTGACCGCCTCCGACCTGCCGCAAAAAGTCGGACGCAGCCGCCCCCTGGAAGACAACTCCGTTGGTGCCGTCCAGTTGGGAGGGTCTCAGGACAGCCGCGAAGTTGCCTGAGGCGGTCTTTCTCCCGTAGATCAGGTAGACCTCGCCCGCGTCTGTCATACCGTTTGGGTCTGCGCGACAGAGAGATGCATTTGCACGTTGCTGCATTAAAAGAAGTTGACCTCTACCGAACTCCACAAAGCACCAACGAAACCCGGCAATTCAAGTCGAAAAAGCAGAAAGAGAGGGAGAGGAGCGACGCTTCCTTTGCAGCCTTGCGCAAAGTTCTTCCTTCTGTTTCGAAAGGTCTCCACCTCGACCTAGAGCCATACACGGACTGAACGATTGAATTTGCGTGCATCGGACAAAAGGGACTCATGCACGCACGTGTCCCGAGCCTCTCTATACCACCGTGACGGCAAGGTACTTACAGAAGCTTTGGTGAGATGAAGTGAGACCGTGGATGTCTAGTTGTGCACGCTTGAAAGACATGCGAATTCAAATGACGCAGGCCTTTTTGTGCAAATAATCCATCTATCTGCCTGCCTCTGGACAGAGAAAAGGAGAGAAGGTCAAGGAACTCAAAAAGGTAGTAAAAAAAAAAAAAATGTGTGGGTGAGGCGGCTGATTTCATTCATTCATTCATTCATTCATTCACGTTTGACTTGAAGAACGTGCAATGGACAGAGGGACAGATAGACATCGATCGATCGAATTTGCACTGCTTGGTCTTTCTCTTTCCCCGTTCCATTTCAAGTTCATGCAGCCACTCATGGACCCTCCCCCCCTCTTTCTTCGTGTCCACCCCGACCGACCAGCCTCTCTGTGCTAAAGAAAAAACAAAAAGTGAACAACATGTGTCCACCCCGACCGACCAGCCTCCGCGCCGATGAGAATGTCGTTGACGCCGTCTCCGTTGACGTCGCCAGGCCCGTGGACGTCAATGCCCACTTTGTCATCGACGGCAGTTCCGTAAAATCGAAACCCGTTGCTGCCATCGAAAGCGGAAACCGACCATTTGCCGTCGACGCTTCCGTCTGTTGCGTCGAGAGCGGAGAAGTCCGTGCTTCCGAAAATCACTACGGCGTCTCCTTGCTGGCTGACGCTGTCTGGGTCTGCAAATTAAAAAATACACGCACAAATGAAGCACTTGCACAAATGTACAAACGACATCGGCACATGTACATACATATTCACATACACACAAACAGATGCGCATCCAAGTGTATTGACATAGAGGAAAAAGACAAAACAGAGCCGCTGCTTGCAGAGGAAGGACAGGAGAGTGCACGGGGCGTGTGAGGAAAGCAGCCCACATCACATCGCATGATCTGACCGACCAACCGTTGAGGAAGAGAAGGAAAGGCAACCAACGTGTAGTCGACTGAGGGACTTTGAACGCCGAGGGACTTACTTGCAGACCAAGCGCCAGCAATGAAATCGTCGATTCCGTCTCCGTTGACGTCTCCCAGCCCCGCCACGTAAGTTCCAAACCTCCCGTTCATCAGCACCCCGCTGATGGAGATTCCGTTCGTTCCGTCGATGTCTGTCACAGAGTAGGTCGCGCTAAATGAGGAGGAGGACTTGCCGTAGAAGACGTGCACCCTTCCTTCGCTGTTCGTGATGGCGTCTGCACCGCGCGCGCAGGAACATCTTCATATGTGGAGAGACACATTCAGGAAAACACACCTACGCATGCACAGAGCGAGCCGGAAAGAGAGTGGGGCAGAGGAAGAGGAGAAGAGAGGGAGAGAAAAAGAGAGGGAACGAGAGAAGGCGGGATGAGGGAAGAGAGAGCGCGCCAAGCAGAGAAAAGATATGGACAGATGCGTACATGGAGACACACATGCATGGACAGCCATACAAAGGTTTCCAGACACGAAAGCAGAGATAGATGACAAAAAGATAGACGGATAGATCGAGAGATGAATAAAAGTGTACGTGTATATATATATATATATATATATATAGAGAGAGAGAGAGAGAGAGAGAGGAGCGGGGAATGCGAAGAGACTCTGATATGGTACAAAGCAGATTCGTATGTTCACCTTGTGTTTCACCGAAGCGAATGCTTACTGCGTGATTCACTAATCCGCTCACTCCCTTCCTCTCTCCTTCACCCAATATTTGACCCCCCCACTCACTCATTCTTTCGTTGACTTGTTGACCCCCCCACTACCTCACTCACACAACCACGGTCCCTATCTACCAGCCTCACCCTTTCAGACTCACTCTATTCCCCCCTCAGTCGCGTGAATCCTCACTGCTCCACTCACCATAGCAACAGGCTCCGAAGATGAGGTCCTTGATGCCGTCGTTGTTGATGTCGAAGTTGCCCGCCACCTCGACCCCTGTGTCGTCATTGCCCTCTCCGTTGATGCGGAATCCGACCACGCCGTCCATCGTGTTCACAACGATGGGTGAGGACCAGATGGTTTTGCCGAAGTACACGAAAACTGATCCTGCGCTGCTTGTCGGTTGGTCTGCACTCGAGAGACCGATGTGCCGTTACAGTGTTCTGTTCATAAGCGCAGGCTTGCAGATTCGGCGTTTCTGTGGGAGAAGAATAGCGCCATGCGCAGAGCTAATGCATGCATGGGAACATGGATACAGGCATAGATACACAGTCACATAAATTGGGCGCGTGGATAAAGGCATACATACACATTCACAAAACATGGGCGCATGGATAAAGGCATTCACATTCACAAGCGGTCATCACGAAAGAGCTCCAAGCGGGCAGCTGGAGAAAAAGACAAACGACCCGGTAAGCGAACAAAAAGAAAGACGCGAAGAGCTAGAGAGAAAAAGACAGCTAGCCCGACAGGAGCACATGCAGACAAAAAAAGGACGCACCTGCCCCGTAAGCCGAGAAAAACACGTCGTCGATTCGGTCTCCGTTCACGTCTCCAGCGTTGGCGTTGCCCCTGCCCAGGTAAACGTTGTTGCCCACGCCCCGGAAGATAACGCCGTCAGACCCTGACAGTGCAGAGGCGCTCACGGTGGCCGACCAGGATGTCCTCCCGAAGATCATGTAGAGCTCCCCGTTGTTTGTGTTACCGCCGGCATCTGCAGGCAGTCAGGCAGGGGAGAGATGCCATGCAACTGGGGGACGGAGCGTTGCACATCGATCAGTCTATGCCTGTGGGTGGGTGGGGCATCATGCGCAACCGGATGCTGTGAGAGGACCTTTACAGAAAAGAGGGACGGGAAGTAGAGGCTCTCTGTGGGACAGAGAGGTCAAAGACATGCGATGGCCTGCATGTCTGTTCGAAAAAAGCCAAGTCAAAGGTCTCTCTGATTCATTTTTGGAAAATAGCTCTTGGAGCGCCCATTCAGGATTATACTATTCGATGAAGATTCATGGCAGAGGCTCATTTGATTAAAAAAAGCTTCTTTCGGTCTCTTTACTTCAAATCTGGATTGAGATCAAGTTCTCTCTTGGGGGGAAGAAGAGTAGAAGAATAGAGTGAAGTATGCTGGTGTCTCTCCCTCTGTCTCCGTAGATCTGTCTTCTGTGAAGACTGTGCATGGCCTGTGCATGCTCTGCTGACATCAAGTCCTCTCTTTGTCTTCCGCGAAGAACGCCAAGAGAAAGAGCGCTTTGTCATCAAAAGAGAAGAACCCCAACTGTGCCTTCGACTGAAATGCCGCAGCCAGGTGCTCAGATGAGAAATCAGGGAAGTCTGAAAGCTACTCATCAGTATGCGGGCAGATACAGGCAGTCTTTGCACATGAAAATCCCAGAGGAGCCGGGTACCAGCGACAGACCTCGGTTGGGTGCTCCGATTAGAAAGTCCGCAATTCCGTCCTTATTGAAATCCCCTCCCCCCGAGCACTCTATGCCGAAATGAGTGCTGGAGATGCCATCCACCCTGAACCCGTTTGTGCCGTCGAGCGAGCTGAGGTCCATCTCGGCAGGAAAGCTCGAGGACTTCCAGTCTCGTCCAAAAATTACATACGCATATTGGTCAGTCCCTCCCAGAACGAAATCATCCACCCCATCATTATTCACATCTCCGATAATCGAACCACCCCTGCCAATGTAATCCGAGAGAACAGGTCCGGGCAGAAAAACGCCATTGGACCCTGTGAGGTATGAGGAGGACAGAACGGTGGTGGCATCCCACAGCCGTCTGCGCCGGGTCTCTGCACCTGCCGCCAGGTTTTCACCTGTGTGTCGTGTGGCGACGGAGTCCCCCCCCCCCCCAGCAAAGCACTGCCCGCGTGCGTCAATCCTTCCACTCCTGGTCTCCCTTCCGAATCTTTTGGAGACAAAACTGCAGGGGCAGGGAAAAAGAAGAAGGAGAGAGACACCAGGGAATGCACACGAGTACATCAGTTCGCCCTCCTTGCATACGAAGACTTCCTGACAGCACACATGCATCTGCATATATATATATATGCCTGCACGAATGTTCTCATACACTAAGGGAATGGAAGCAAGAGACGGGAGCCCATGAATTCACAATCTGATGGGCCAGCCGAGCCCGGCCACTGTAGCTGTCCCTCTTGCAGAAGGAACAAGTATATAAGCACATAAAGAAGAGAAACACGCGTCTCCGCACCACAGCGTATCTTTGACTAAAGCCTGCATGCAGAAAAAAGCCTCCGATTGAAAGAAGACCGTCAAAACGGACAGCACTCTGCGCATCAAGTGAAATATTCATGAGGAACGAGTACAGGGACACATGTAGCCACAGCTCACATATATTGAGAAACACACAAAAAAAGGGTCGACAGAAACGCCCGACCTGCAGAGGTTAGTAAAACGAATCCCCACAGGAAGCGATTTCCAGACCGCAAAGCAATTGGCATTCTACCTCAAAAAACCATGATCAGTTATTAATAAGCCTGGAAAACATCTGAGTCAAGTGCGAGCTAGGCTGTTGAGGGCACAAACGGCCTGTGCCTGCACGCGGGCCCTCGTCACTTAATTGCTACTGACTCGTGACAGTGTGCATGCATGTGACGGGACTTCTATATATCAATAAATGTATATATGCTGTGCGCATACGAGTTCTCTCCTCTCATTTGCTGGAACAATGCGCACTCTGAAGGTGCTCAGTCACAGGGAGAGCAGTCTTTGGAAAAGACGCACGCTGGGACTACAAAGAAAAAGGTCGATCTGCACAGCAAAATTCGATTCGATATCCGTACGTATAAACGGATTTGTCCCAATTACTTCCAATTAAATGCGATAGCTTGGGTATGATAATCTTATATACTTGCTTAATTTTTTCCCCTATATAGGCGCTGCATGCATGCCCGCGGCCCCGCGGCCCGCGCGGCCCGCGGGGGCCCGGGCCCGGCCGCGCGGTCCATGCATGCGTGTGTCCCAGCAGACGTCTCTCCATGTCTCTCCGCGGGGTCGATCCTTCATGGGTCCTTCTCTTCCTGCATGATCATGCACTTTAACACCTTTCGATGTATTTCGATACCGATCAAAATCAATGACACATGCACTGAGCAGAAGATGCAGTGATATATATGCAGTGCTCGTCCATGTTGTCGTCCTTCTTCTCCTACACAACTCCGTATGCCACTTCAAAACTTCAACCGGAGGAAAGGAGATAGGCAAAGCTGATTCAGCACTCTTCAACAATCCAGGACTCTATTTGCAGCCGAACTTCAACGGTCCAGTATTTCGGTCGGGTAAGGAAATAACCTTTGGAAAAATGACCTTTGGAATTGAGCGCCTGTTGCTGTCTGTGTTGAGCCGTGGAAGTTATGCAACAATATGCAAGCCTGCTACATCTGTAAGGTGAGTTTACTTGGTGCCGCTCTGCATATCATGCTTCAAACTCGTGTTGTGTTCCTCCCCCCCCTTTCTGTGTCTGCTGTTGTGGCTGCCGTGGTTTAGTGAGCCCATGTTTTGTTTTCCGGAAGGCGGGATATCAAAGGTCCGGCGCTAGCCCGGAAGCCCTCCCGAAGGACTGGGGACAGTGACTCCCCTACGGAAAGCACCATGAGCCATCACGGGTTGCTGCGTCCGCTCCAAGCTTCTGCTCTTCGTTTGCGATTAGATTCTTCGACCGTTCGAGGTCTATTGTTCCAGACTTCTTGCTTCCCTTCGGAGCGTCAGCTCAGTGCCTTTTTGTTGAATGGGGAGGACCGATCTTTTCTCAGCTTTGCCGTGGATCCAACTTCTCCTGAATCGTTCGGGAAGGTGGTGGGAGGTGGTTGTACAACATCCCATCTCTTGTGAAATCAAAACCAGAGGCTTACGAGAAAAAACAAATACTCTCCCATAGCTCTTCCAGTCTGAGCGACGCACTGAAACAGCAACCCTGGCCGCGAGCGTCTTTCTTCCCGGAGGTTTGGTCGGTTTGTTCCGCTTGTCTTTGCCCTGTGTGCCTGCTGGATTGACTTGTGTGCAGCCTTGAGCACCCGAATAGGACCGACGCGCTCTCTCTTCAGAACACTTTTTGCAAATTCGACTGATGAGACGAATAAAAACCGTTCCTCCTTTCTTAATTCCGGGAGGGCCACAAGGATGGGGAGCTGTGGAGTGTCCGCAGTTCGTTCAGCATATTAGGTGAATCGGCTTTGGTGCGTAGTGGCATAAGAGATTTCCGTGCACCCATGCAGAAATGTGACTACATGTTCTCTGTGGAGTGGCAGTACTTTTATTGGTGTTCGCCATTTACATTTCTCTTGGAGAGCTACCACTGTACACAGGTCATTCAGCAAAACTGCCTAGGTGTCTTTAAGGTCTGGCAGTTTCCCTCTGTGAGTATGCATTTGCAAGGCTGCATTCTGGACAGGCCCCTCGTCGTCTCAACTTTATTACCATGCATCGATATGGTGTCTTTCCAATTTGTTCTATGCTTTCGTGAGTAAAAGCATGCCTGACGTGAAAAATGAAATGAAAGAACACGTGTGTTTGCAGGCAGCTACCGCGATGGAGTGACTGTGCCGATCCCTGATGGGCAGGACCTTCCTTGACCTCATGCAGCCTCAGGCTGATGATCAAGTTCGTGCATCGCCCTCAAAGGAGATCGATCCGGGTGGGTGCGTGGTGAAGGGGGGGCCGTATGTCATGATGATTATGTGAGAACAGGGGATCGGCAAATCGGAGTTTTTTCTTTTTCGGTACACAGAAAGAAGCCTTGTGCAGACAGAAAGAGACTCTCCATTTTCTGCAGGTTTGTGTATCTGTACTTTCGTTTGCTCCTGAACATGTCATTTTCCCCTCCCGCTTTGCATGGTCGTCTGTCACTGTGTCTTGCTTTTTGGGCGAGTGAGTCGTAAAACCGATTCAGATATTGTTACTGTGCATGTCTAGATGCGCATATGTGTGCAGACAAGGAAATCGTGAATGTCTTACATGTATGTGACAGCCTGTGCCTGACAGTGTTTGTCTGTACGTGTGAATGCATGCATCCATGTGTGCATGTCTGTCTGTTTGTTTGTCTGTCTGTCTGTCTGTTTGTCTGTCTGTCTGTCTGTCTGTCTGTCTGTATGTATGTATGTTGTGTCAGCCTTGTTTTGTCGCCAAACTTGCCTTCTAGACCGACTGACCTGATGTATGTCTTTTTTCTGCTTTTTACTTCTCTCTCCACTGATGGCAGTGCTCCATGGTCTCCCTTTGTCTGTTTGTTCCTTTTACTGCTTTTCGATTGGTTGGTAGCCTAGTTCGTTCGTTCCTTCCTTCCTTCCTTCCTTCCTGAGACCAATCGTCTTCCCTTCCCCTTCCCTTCCCACCCTTCCAGGCTTTTGTTTGTATCGACTGGACTGGAGTCTCTGAGGGTGTGTGAGTGGCTGCGTCAGTCCTCTTCTGGTCTGGGCGTCTCTCCGAGTGAGGAGGAGGGGAGAGGGGGAGATCCTTTGGAAGCTGTTGTTCAGGGGGCTCGAAATCTGAGGTCTTTGTTTTTGGTTATTCTGGCGGTAGGGCTTCGTTTGACAAGAGTGGGGGATTTGGCTGGAGGATGGTTCCTCTCAAGGACGGTAGAGGGGGGAGGGGCGGATCTAGTGGGATCATCCGGACTTAGTGACGTTGAGGACGGCGTCGAGGCAATGGAGGGGGCAAGCTCTGTTTATTTGGGGTCTCAGAACGGTTCTCTGTCCTCCTCAGCAGGCAGGATGAAAGCAGGGGTCTGCGTGGCATTTTTTCACGTGGGCCTACTTTACATGGCACTGAAGACTCTTTCTGGTAGGCCTAGCTGTGTTGGAATTGGGGGGGTGCGGAGTGAATTTGGGGGGGGAAAGAAAAGGCGAGACGAATTTGAGCAAGTGTCTGTGCAAATGTCTCTTCAATCCTTTTCTCTCTCTCCCTCTCTGTCTCTCTCATTTTGTGTGTGTGTGTGTGTCTGTGTGTTTCTAAGTATGCTTATTGGTCTGCCCCCCTCTTTTCCCCGATGCATGCAGCCACGTACCTTCTGTGCGTCCCCTCCACGGACCTTGCGTATTTCGTGGCCGTGCATGATCTGGTCGTGAAGGTGATCAAACTAGGGCTCAAGCTTGCTGACTACTCGCCTCCCTCTCTGTTCTCTTCCTCGTCGCGTCAAAGTACAACTGGGAGAAAGTGGTGGGGCAAACGCTCAAAAAGCAAGAAGCGAAGGGGACGGGAGAAGAAACGAAAGCGGAAGGGTCGAGAGAAGAGAGATAAAGAAGGAAAGGATGGGGGACAGGGGTTCCTAAGTCGGGTTTTTCAACTGCGGAGGGCAAAGACTGAATTTGAGCAAGTGTCTGTGCAAATGTCTCTTCAATCCTTTTCTCTCTCTCCCTCTCTGTCTCTCTCATTTTGTGTGTGTGTGTGTGTCTGTGTGTTTCTAAGTATGCTTATTGGTCTGCCCCCCTCTTTTCCCCGATGCATGCAGCCACGTACCTTCTGTGCGTCCCCTCCACGGACCTTGCGTATTTCGTGGCCGTGCATGATCTGGTCGTGAAGGTGATCAAACTAGGGCTCAAGCTTGCTGACTACTCGCCTCCCTCTCTGTTCTCTTCCTCGTCGCGTCAAAGTACAACTGGGAGAAAGTGGTGGGGCAAACGCTCAAAAAGCAAGAAGCGAAGGGGACGGGAGAAGAAACGAAAGCGGAAGGGTCGAGAGAAGAGAGATAAAGAAGGAAAGGATGGGGGACAGGGGTTCCTAAGTCGGGTTTTTCAACTGCGGAGGGCAAAGACTGAATTTGAGCAAGTGTCTGTGCAAATGTCTCTTCAATCCCTTTCTCTCTCCCCCACTCTGTCTCTCTTTCATTGTGTGTGTATGTGTGTGTGTCACGGTGTGTGTGTGTGTGTGTCACGGGGTGTGTGTGTGTGTGTGTGTGTGACACTGTGTGTGAGTGTGTGTATGTGTGTGTGTGTGTGTGTGTGTGTGTGTGTTCCTAAGTATGCTTATATATTAATTATTGGTCCGAGTCTGCCCCCCTCTTTTCCCCGATGCATGCAGCTACGTACCTTCTGTGCGTCCTCTCCATGGACCTTGCGTATTTCGTGGCCGTGCATGATCTGGTCGTGAAGGTGATCAAACTAGGCCTCAGAACATCTTCAATTTTATAGAGTAACTAATACTTGTGAGTCTGATGTCTCTGTTAGCGGCGACAGCCTGAGTGTCGTACTAAGGGCACCAATCAATCACTTATCGCTTATATGGCAGAATTTAGGTTAAATTTATATTTAACTAGATAATTAATATTATCTTAAAATATATATTTGTAATAATTTTAGATTGAAAGCTCAACGTGGTCATACTAAAATATAATATATATAGTGAAACTTATAGTATCGAGGATATTGAGTCCTTTTCTCTAGGCTCCCCATGCGTAAAAAAATAAAAAAGTTAATTGCCCAAAATCACTTTTATTTTTTATTTTTTTATTGATTTTTTTGAAGCAGACACTTCAAGTTCAAAACTCAAAGCCCAGCTGAGGCAGAAAAATAAAAAAACCAATCTAGGAACCAATTCAGGTTTTAACATAAATTTATTTATTTATTTTTTTACGTATGGGGAGCCTTTTTTCGTTTTCGAATAGGAAAACGTTCACGATCACGAAAAGGATGAAGGAGGACAACCCCAGCCTTTTCTCAAGCTTCGTACTAGTATAAGTGTAAGTGAGTAAGTGATTTATTGGTGCCCTAGGACACTCAGACACTGTCGCCGTTTTATCTTTTAGAGGTCGCCCCGGCAAACAGCAGGGGTGTATTTGCACTGCAAATTTGATCAAAAGCCGGATTTTTGTTTTGTTTCTGACCCAGCTATAGTCCGACCTAGTCTAAGACAGCAGTAAGATTGTAATAGATCCGGTCCGATCGACGGCCATCCGCAAGCTCGATTAAGCTCGATAGGTGAAGCAATTAGGTAGGCCACGTGCAGAAGGATTGATCGATGCGTCACCGACACACAGATAGGCAGATGTGATCACATCCCAGCTAGAGAAGAGAGATAAAGAAGGAAAGGATGGGGGACAGGGGTTCCTAAGTCGGGTTTTTCAACTGCGGAGGGCAAAGACTGAATTTGAGCAAGTGTCTGTGCAAATGTCTCTTCAATCCCTTTCTCTCTCCCCCACTCTGTCTCTCTTTCATTGTGTGTGTATGTGTGTGTGTCACGGTGTGTGTGTGTGTGTGTCACGGGGTGTGTGTGTGTGTGTGTGTGTGACACTGTGTGTGAGTGTGTGTATGTGTGTGTGTGTGTGTGTGTGTGTGTGTTCCTAAGTATGCTTATATATTAATTATTGGTCCGAGTCTGCCCCCCTCTTTTCCCCGATGCATGCAGCTACGTACCTTCTGTGCGTCCTCTCCATGGACCTTGCGTATTTCGTGGCCGTGCATGATCTGGTCGTGAAGGTGATCAAACTAGGCCTCAGAACATCTTCAATTTTATAGAGTAACTAATACTTGTGAGTCTGATGTCTCTGTTAGCGGCGACAGCCTGAGTGTCGTACTAAGGGCACCAATCAATCACTTATCGCTTATATGGCAGAATTTAGGTTAAATTTATATTTAACTAGATAATTAATATTATCTTAAAATATATATTTGTAATAATTTTAGATTGAAAGCTCAACGTGGTCATACTAAAATATAATATATATAGTGAAACTTATAGTATCGAGGATATTGAGTCCTTTTCTCTAGGCTCCCCATGCGTAAAAAAATAAAAAAGTTAATTGCCCAAAATCACTTTTATTTTTTATTTTTTTATTGATTTTTTTGAAGCAGACACTTCAAGTTCAAAACTCAAAGCCCAGCTGAGGCAGAAAAATAAAAAAACCAATCTAGGAACCAATTCAGGTTTTAACATAAATTTATTTATTTATTTTTTTACGTATGGGGAGCCTTTTTTCGTTTTCGAATAGGAAAACGTTCACGATCACGAAAAGGATGAAGGAGGACAACCCCAGCCTTTTCTCAAGCTTCGTACTAGTATAAGTGTAAGTGAGTAAGTGATTTATTGGTGCCCTAGGACACTCAGACACTGTCGCCGTTTTATCTTTTAGAGGTCGCCCCGGCAAACAGCAGGGGTGTATTTGCACTGCAAATTTGATCAAAAGCCGGATTTTTGTTTTGTTTCTGACCCAGCTATAGTCCGACCTAGTCTAAGACAGCAGTAAGATTGTAATAGATCCGGTCCGATCGACGGCCATCCGCAAGCTCGATTAAGCTCGATAGGTGAAGCAATTAGGTAGGCCACGTGCAGAAGGATTGATCGATGCGTCACCGACACACAGATAGGCAGATGTGATCACATCCCAGCTAGAGAAAAGCTGCGGCTTTACCATGAACTCTTAAGCAACACTCAGGCAACCGACGATCGAAAAATACACGAATAAATATTGATGGGCCTGGAGGTAAGTAAACTACAGGCACCACAGTGCGGCCACACTCGGCCGATCGCACCATAAGTCTTTTCTCTTTCAACCAACATACAAACCAACGAGAACGCCCATTTAAATACAAGTTCTAAAACATGATTCTGCAGGCAGGCTGACAGCGGCCTAACACTGCCTGAGAACACGAAGAAAAAAAAAAGCACACACACAAAGAAAAACCGTCGGAATGACCCATGCCCATGCAGGTGTAGTGAGAAAGAGGGAGAGAAAGAGATCTGAAGAAGAAAATGAAGGTACGGAAAATTGAGAGAGAACAGAAGCACACAGCCACCCCGGGGTGGTCTTCTCCTTGCACCCGCTTCCGGAGCTCGAATCTATCTGTCTTTGCACACACACCAAAAAAACGGGTACAAAGAAAACAATGCAAACTGATGAATGGACAGCCTTCCCGAACTCTGACTGACACAAACGATTTCAACTTTTTGTTGTCGACGTGCCCATCCAAACATTTTCTTCCACTTATTCCCTTGCGTGTCTACAATTTTCATCTCACAAGCTATCTTGTCATCTCCCCCCACCGGCTTCCCCCTAGCTACAGAGAAACACGAGTGAGGAAAATGAACGAATCCACACTGCCTGCCTTTGTTGATACCAGAGCCCCCACAAGACCCGAATCCTGCCCGTGCCCCCTCAGAGACTGGACATACTCGTCCGCCTCCATCGGGGCAGCAGCCTGAGGAGGAAGGACAGCTGCTGTCTGCTGGACAGACGGAGAACGGGAATGGATGGTCCCCCCACTGCCGTTACCGTTCATTCCCCCCTGACCTCCACGGCCAGGAGATACTACCCACGCTCGACGCACCCGTGCGTCTACTCTGCCACTGCCACTCCCTTCCTCTCCCTCCCCCCTGTATCGCTCGCTATCCGCATTCCACTGTGTTCTCTCTCTTTCGTCATCTTCCCCCCCGTCGTTACCTCCTTCTCCTTCCCCCCCTGCTTCTCTGAAGTCTTCGAGGCTTTCCTCCATCTCATCTGTCAATCCGTCATCGTCACTCACAATCGGACCACCACCTCCACCCCACACCCTCCCACCACCGTTCAAGATCACACCCCCACCTCCGGGAGAACGTCTGAAGGCACCGTGAGGATCCCCGCGCTCAGCCTCTGCCTCAGGAGAGGCCGCCATGTGCGCGTCCCTCTCGCTGTCCCAACCCGGCACTGGGGTCGGCAGACTGCCGCCGGAGCCGGGGCCACCCCTGAAGTCCCGCCGTCCCTGGAACAGAGGGGAAGCACGCGACGACTGCATCATCATCATCATGGACTGGGGGGGACTCATGGACGTTCCCCCCTCAGGGCGACCTGGGTGCTGTGCCGCTGCCATCCGAGGAGGGGGCTCATGTCCGTTCTGAGAAGGAGGATGATGCGCAACCGGTAAGTGGCCATCGTGTGAGTGCATGCCGCCCCCGGTGATCGTTGAGAAAATGGATGAGAAGAGATTGGAAATCGAGGGATGCTCTCCTCTTGAACCCGTTTCCATTTCTCCCCCCCTTTCCCCCCGACGCCCCAGTACCCCTGGCCCCCCTTGGGCCCCTGCTCCTCCCCAACCACGGCGGAATCCCTGATTCCATTGGTGGAGAGCCTGCAAACGCCCCGGCATCCCCTGTGGTACATGTCCTGGAGGGCTTCCGACCATCCGACGCTGTTCCTGATTCCCCCCCGGAGGCACAACCCCACTCCTGTTCCTGGATCCGGAGGGATGGGGGTAGTAGGCATGTGCCCCCCCGCCCCCTCTAGACCCAGGTCTCCGTATGAGGTTATGCGCTTCGGGTGGCTCACCATAGGGTGCCGCCTGGATATGCCGGTTGCCCCTCCTGAAGGCAGCAGGAGAAGGCCTGCCCCCCCCCCCACCCCCTCCCTGATGACCCCCGGCTGCCCCCGAGCTAGCGACAAAACTGGCGGGGCCTCTGAGAGAGCCTGTGAAGGAGATCAGACCTCGATTCAGCTGCCGAGCTAAGGAGGTATTCTCCTCGCTTCCCTCCATCGGCCCTCCATCCTCCCCCATGCCCATGCCGGGGGCCACACCAGGAGCACCAGCACCAACAGAAGGGGAGACGAGAGGGAGGACGGAGCTTGAGGAGAACCCAAACACCCCTCCCGCCGAATGGCCGTACCCCGTTCGTCCGGGTGCCTCGATGACTCGAATGGCGCTCTCGTCAGTCCCTGCCGTAATGATGTGGCTGTCGTCGGCGAGGTAGAGGGACCTGCAGGAAGGGGGGACGAGTTGTTCACCAAACTGCTTGCCTGCGTGCGATTGGCTTGCAAATGAGCTTGGAGGCACACGGTCACAATGAATGAAGAAAGATGCGCAGCAAGTGAAAGAGAGGGGTGGAGTCAGAGAGTCCAGAGAATCCAAGGGGATTGAGGGGTGGAAAGGGGGCTTAGAGATCACCGGAGAGACGAGAGAGAGATTAGTTTTTTGACCCCTTCGGAAGCACACAGACAGACATTGAGTGGGGGATGAAGCAACAGACAGAAGAACGAAGGGAGAAGAGAAGGGAGGCCAAAAAGAAAGTCTATCAGAGAAAAGGGAAGGGAAAAGAACAGAACAGAGCAGACCGACCCACCCACCGTCTGTAATTTGCAGGCGATCCCTTCGGAGGCAAGCTCAAGTTGATCTCTCCTCGACACCCGACGAGGTCAAATTCCGTCAGGCACCCGTCAACACCGCTGCATTCATTTATTCGTCCATCCATTCAATCCTTCGTTCAATAAAAAAAGGAGAGTTTCTAGCAAGACAGACAGAGGCGGCCAGATAGAAATGAAGACGTACATTGATCCTAGTGGTTTCTGAGGACTTTGGTGAGCGCAAAGCCGCTTTTGCATTCATCCGTTTTCTTGAAGGGGGAGTGGCGAAACCAAGGGACGTGACAAAGATGTTCTCAGGACACGAGAGGACGCGCGGATGGAAGGAAAGGAAGGAAGGACAAAGAGCTGTTGCAACCAGCCAGGCATATATTCAGCGTCACTGATCCGTGTAGAGAAAGACTGGAACAGACACGAAGGGGCACAGAGAGAGAGAGAGAGAGAGAGACAAAACAGAGACAAATGCACGGGCGCCTCACTCACCTTGCAAGCAGGTGTCTATCGTTATTGGAGAAAGAGCACATCACATTGATCCCTGACGTGCGGAACGTTCGCACGGCCCCACCGGTGACTCCACCTCGCAAAGCTGTTCGAATGTCCCACAGCCTGCAGGCATCGCATCCATCCGAACGAACGGGCAGCAGGAAGGCACCGGGAGGGAGGGAACAGAAAATGAAACGAAATGCTGAAAGACAGACGAAGGGGGGAATAAAGCGCTTCTCGAGTCTTTTGCTTTCGTGTCAAAGCTGACCCTTTTCATCTTAATATCACCTCTGCCAGACGACACAAGTGGATCCAAGCTTTTCCTTCGCCTGTCCTGTTTGCTTTCTTCGCCTGATTCTCTCACAATTCTGTTGACAAACTGCCTTCCTTATGGGGTCCGTTTCCCCTGCCACCCGTGCGCGGAAGCTATCGGGCCGATGCAAAAAAATGCGAATTCACTTGAAAAGCCCTCCAGCCTTTTCAACTCCCCTTCCGTCCCTTCCCCCCACTCTGTTCATTTCGAGCAGACACCTCCCCCCACATTCCAAGAAGGGCCGAATGACAAAAAAAGAAGCGGAACATCATCGTGAAAACAGACACACACGATCATCCATCATGGGATGATCTGATGATCTCATGTTCCCAATCTTCCTCCCAATCCCCAATTCATCCACTGACTTACTTGCAGGAGTGGTCGAACGACGCAGTCGCAAAGATGTGGGGGGACTGATGGGCGAATCTGCATCTCAGGGAGGAGTTACCACAGTGCCGGAACACATATGAATGCGCACAGAGAGGCAAAGGGAACAGAACGTGGGCGCGTGTGTGTGTGCATGCGTGCATGCCCATCTCTACGTGAGAGGGACCTTCTACATGAAAGGGGAAAAACGGAAATCGGACATGACATCAAAAAATTGCATGAGTCAAGCGCACGAGACCGGCAGCACAACCACGGAAATGTCAGTCATAACCAACAACAGGGCACGAAGAGATATAAAATCCGACTGCCCGGTCTGCCCCCACCTGAGAATATTGATGTACGATCCGTGCATGTCTCTGAAGTTTCTCAGTCTGCCTCCGACGTGGAGATCGTAAAGAGAGATGTGCATACAGAATCCTGAGGCCATCAGATAATCGTCAGTCGAGTTCACAGACACCGAGCTGAGCTGCGGAAAGGGTGCGCAGACGTGCTGCAGCCTGAGGTTTCCCTGTGGCCTCTCTTGCGCGTTCACGGGCCCTCTTCCCAAATCTCCACCTCCCGCTGGGTGATGGTGTCGAGCAGCACCCCGGAAGTCCATAGTTCCCCCGTCACTTTCCAGCTCCTCCAAAAGGTCCAAGTCTCTCTGGGCCCCCTGCTGGTGTGCAAAATTCAGGCCTCCGGGACTGACTGCCTCAGACGACGGAGGGAAATGCACAATGTCCGTGGTAGGTGAGTGCCTTGCCGCCATTGGAAAGTCAAGAGAGGGTAAGGGAAGGGGGGCGTCCCACTCCCACTTGACGATCGAGAGAGACCCGCTGGTGGACGCCCCACAAACAGCAAAGTCGGGATGACGATGGAGCCAGGACAACCCCTGCAGGGGCACAAAGAAAGAAAGAAATATATTCACAGGGGTGCACGCAGCGGTGCCGCGGCTGGCTGACCATCCATTTTGGGCGGAAAAACGAATATCATTTTTCCTTTGTCCGTCTGACTGTTCCCCCCCCCCCNGCACGAAGAGATATAAAATCCGACTGCCCGGTCTGCCCCCACCTGAGAATATTGATGTACGATCCGTGCATGTCTCTGAAGTTTCTCAGTCTGCCTCCGACGTGGAGATCGTAAAGAGAGATGTGCATACAGAATCCTGAGGCCATCAGATAATCGTCAGTCGAGTTCACAGACACCGAGCTGAGCTGCGGAAAGGGTGCGCAGACGTGCTGCAGCCTGAGGTTTCCCTGTGGCCTCTCTTGCGCGTTCACGGGCCCTCTTCCCAAATCTCCACCTCCCGCTGGGTGATGGTGTCGAGCAGCACCCCGGAAGTCCATAGTTCCCCCGTCACTTTCCAGCTCCTCCAAAAGGTCCAAGTCTCTCTGGGCCCCCTGCTGGTGTGCAAAATTCAGGCCTCCGGGACTGACTGCCTCAGACGACGGAGGGAAATGCACAATGTCCGTGGTAGGTGAGTGCCTTGCCGCCATTGGAAAGTCAAGAGAGGGTAAGGGAAGGGGGGCGTCCCACTCCCACTTGACGATCGAGAGAGACCCGCTGGTGGACGCCCCACAAACAGCAAAGTCGGGATGACGATGGAGCCAGGACAACCCCTGCAGGGGCACAAAGAAAGAAAGAAATATATTCACAGGGGTGCACGCAGCGGTGCCGCGGCTGGCTGACCATCCATTTTGGGCGGAAAAACGAATATCATTTTTCCTTTGTCCGTCTGACTGTTCCCCCCCCCCC
>JAHBMJ010001885.1:5000-16834 GCA_018398765.1 Chromera velia
ACTCTGGTGATCGAAGGTGTTTGTTGAAAAGTCGACAAAACGGGGTGAAGGGGGACAAGGGTTTTTTTTGTGTGGCTTGAGTCGTCCTCGTATGTATTTCTGGGTTTTGAAGGGAGCCCATGCCTGAAAAGCCCTTTCACGATCGGCCTCTCTCGAAGAACACTTATGTCTCTCTGACCTCATCTCTGTGGAACTTTTTTCCTGATGAGCTTGTGCGTCAACCGCCAGTTGCCTTTCGTCCAACATGAGCAGCTGCATGTCTCAAAAAAGGAAGGAAAGTCTTGCACGGTCCTGTCCGACGTTTCTTTCCTTTTTGGATTAATTGTGCACGTGCGTGCAGGTCTGGTGCCTCTGCTGATCTTCTCCTTCGTTTCCTCTCTGCGACTCTTGGCGTTCTTCGTTCTGTCGGGGTTTCAAGTGATGATCAACTTGACAGGTCTGTCGTCCCTTGGAGTTTGCTCGTGCCTTTCTTCTTTTCTTCTTTTCCCCTAGCTCTCTTTTTGTCTTCTTCCGCTTCCACTGCAGGGAAGGAAGGCTCTTTTGACCTTCCCTTTTTCTTCTCTGCACCTTTCCTTCTCTCTTTCTCTGTATGCCCCGCCCGACCGGACTCCGTCTGTCTGTCTGTCTGGCTGGCTGTCTGTCTGTGCTGGTGTATGCGTGTGCAGGGAACTTCGGGCAGTTGGGCCTCCAGGTTTTCATCGAGATGCTGTCTGTCCTCGATGACTCCCAAATCCGTCTCCTCTTTCCGTTCTCTCATCGTCTTTTCAAAGTGCCCCCCTGGCAGAAAGAGAAAGAGCTGGCCTCAGGGTTTGACATGGACAGCCTCCTTGTCGCACAACGGAATGCTGGGCATGGACAGTCACCTCTCTTCTTGAGTCTGATCTCCATGCTGAGGGGATTCTGTGTCTTTGTGTGTCTGTTGTCCGCTGTCGGGTGGCTGTCGGTCGCCGTGCTGCACTCCTTTGCCTCTCTGGCTCCCTTCCTGGAATCCTTCAAAGGTCAGTCAGTCCAAAAGTTATTTGCAGTTCAAAGAAATAGTGCTCTCCCTTATGATTTTGTTCGCTCCTGGGTGGGGTGGAATGGAAACAAACCCTTCACTCGTGAGCCAGGCTCTGTCCAGTTTCTTCACCAGTGGGAGCGGGGTATTGGTAGAGAATGGAATGGAAAGAGGGCAGAGGTGGGCTTCTGCAGAAGCCGGAGTGTCAAAGCTGCGCGGGAAAGAAGAGCACCCGACCTTCTTCCTGTCTGTCTTTCTGGCTGTCCGTCTGTCTGGCAGGCTCTGGCTGTGTGTTTACCTGATTCTCACGGCAAAAGGAGAAGAAAGGGAAAGAGCGCGTAAATCCGTCTCGTACAGAGCAACTCTCTCCCCTCTTCACTTTTCGCTTTTCTTTCTTCTTGCTCTCTCTCTCTCTCTCTCTCTCTCTGTGTGTGTGTGTGTGTGTGTGTGTGAGCGCGCGCGTCTGCTTGCGTGTCAGGTCGGGTAAGAGTCCCGGAATTCTGTGAGCGTCTCTCGAAAGAGGTGAAGCTGTGGCGAATTTGCAATTACTATGGAAAGTTTGGAAGGTCCGTTGCTTGGCTATTTTTCCTCTTCTGGAAATGTTTGCGGTTTCTCTTCTCTTCAAATTGATGCGCGTGGATTCGAAAGATTCGTCTACTTGTCGGGGTCTTTCTGAGTCCTTTCTCCGATCGATTCAATTCATTGCTCTTTCTGCTAAGCTTTTTCTTTTTCCTTCGCATTCAGTCTTTCGAAACGTTGTGGAGCATCAAGAGAAAAAAAGAAAGAGAGAGAGAGAGAGAGAGTACGAGAGAAAAATTTCGCGGGACATTTCTGTTCCGTTCGCTCATTCTTTCTGCATTGTGTTGTGTTGAAGTTTTGTTTTATTTCGAAGGTCTTCGAAGAAAACGAACGCGGTTCCCTTTCAGAAGATCCCCCGGTACTCTCTGAGGGCCGTTGGTCCACTGTCTGTGTTCTCGGTTGCCTCTTCTTTTTCGTGTCTCGGCCTCTTTGGGTGTTTGTGTGTTCGTTCCTTTGTCTAATCGCTTATGTGATTCGCCCAATTCACTCCTGAGCTGTAGTTGTATTTGCTCGGCACGGATGAATGGATGGATGGATGGGTGGATGAATGGATGGGTGGCTGGCTGGATGGATGGATAGATGGATAGATGGATGGGTGGCTGGATGGATTGATGGATAGATGGATGGGTGGGTGGGTGGGCGGGTGGATGGACGGATGGATGAATAGATGGACGGATGGGTGGCTGGATAGATGGATGGATGGATGAATGGGTGCAGCATGTCCGAGGAGAGATTTGAGCTCGTGGTGGAGGGATCAAATGCAAATGCAGGTAGGTGCATGGATGGGCCCTGCTTTTTGGTTCTTGCCTTCCGTCTGTGGGGTGCGATTGGACGTACTGGGAACGAAGTTGGGGGAACGGGAAGGAAGTGCAAATTTTGGTTAATTTCACAACGTTGATGTTGAGGGCTTGGGGAGACAAACATGAAAGGCACCGAAATTTCGGAAACAAACTTTCTTCCTGCAAATGACAATTGGCAGGAGAAAAAAGGACCGTAGACGAAAAGAGGGCAGTCCGTCCGTCCGTCCGTCCGTCCGTCGACTTTCTTGGACTCAATTCCTTCTCCTCTCTCTCGATCCTCTCTGCCAGGCCTTCCTCTGTACCGATGCACGCAGTTACTGTTCCCTTGTAAGGGCCAATCCTTTCTGCTCAGCGGCGACAAGTGACGGCATGATTGCAAGAGATTCGTCAGGGCCAATCCTTCCTTTCTTCCTTCCTTCTATCTCGTTCTTTATGGGTTTTGCTCAACTGAAATGGCCCCATACATATTTGTGTGGAGACAGACACATGATGGATTGATTGCGGGGCTTCCAGGTCAACTGGATGGAAGAAACCAACCGCGCAATTGACTGACCGCAATGCCCTCCCGCATGCATGCAGGTCGTTCAACTGATGAGGTCCCCTTGGCAGGAGGAAAGGGTCTGAATGGAATTCTGAAGGGTTCGGGGGCAAGTCTGACTGAATGGAAGCGCATCAACATCAAATACAAACCCTCTGACCCCAACAGGCGCCCACCCTGCCTCGGCCTCTTTCTTCCAAGTGAGTGAGAGAGTGAGGGAGGGAGGGGCGGGAGTCCTCTTAAGACGAAAACGGAAAGGCACGTTGTCTGCTTTTAACTTACCACCTACATGCCCAGTCTGCTGTTTGCATAGCGTTGCTGCTTGCGAGTCTGTCTGCTTCCCTTCATACTGCATGGAGGTGTTTGACTCCAACACCTCCTGTCCTGTCGATGCGCCCGAATTGTTTTTGGTTTGATCCTTCTGTGCCGCTGTGTACGCTGAATTTTTGATGGTCATAAACGAGGGTGTGCGAATTCTGTGCATTGAGAGCTTTCACGTGCAAGTTTGAATGAATGAATGAATTGGTCCCCTTAAATTGCTCTGCAGGATTCGCCTGGCGTGTCTGGTTCCTTCCCGGTCCTGCTGTCCGGCTTCGGAAATTTGGGTGGACCGTCTCAGACCCCCCAGAATGGTCAGAAGGCTGGCTGGATGGATGGAAGGGCTCTGGTGGCACAGCATCGTTTGTGAAAGCAAAAAAATAAGAAAGAAAAGTCCTGCGCTGCTGGGCGTTGGTCGGGTCTGCCTGCGTGATTCCTCTGAGACAGAAACAAAGAAAGAAACAAACAAAGAAAGAAAGAAAGAAAGAAAGAAAGAGAGAGGGGGGGGAGGTACCTCTCGTTGTCTCTCCTTAACTTTCACTCTCTTGTTCTACGTATGTCGAATGCGACCTAGCTTTTTCATTTCTTTTCAAGCTTCCCTCTTCGCGTCCCGGCCTTCTTTCTGCAGGTATGCGCGCTTCCAGGAGGGCCTCCTTCGCAACGACCCCGCAAGTGTGTCTCTGATTGACCTGCCATCCTACCCCTTCAAGAGCGCCCCACCCAAACAAGTGCGGACAGTGATCAAGAAGTTCACGTTCAGGAAGGGGGCAGAGGCGTCAAGAGAGGAAGGCGGTGCGAATCGTCCGAATGGGAAAGAGAAAGAGGATGGAGAGCAGACAAAAAGAGATCAAGAAAGGGAGAAGGACGGACATAGAACTGTGGAAAGCGCTCCCGTCTCTGAGAAAAACACTTCCCAAGGACCAACGCGGCAGTGTACGTCCGCATCCGCAAATCCGGACCCATCCTCTTCGTCCTCTTCTTCTTCTTCTTCTTCTGCGCTGCCTCGAAGTACAGAGAGGTCCCCGCAGTTGCTATCGAGAGAAGGCAAAAGAAGGGACCAAAAACGAAAAGTGCGAAGGGATTCAAAGGAGGAGACTGAAGCGAAGGGGAGAAAAGACGCGGTTGTCCCTGCAGTCCCCCTGATGATGTCTGCGTCCTCCTCCGATGGTGACTCTGAGGTTGAAGGCTTCCTGTCCGTCTCCAACAAGCCCCTCTGGGCATCTTCTGAGGTGGCCGAAGAGGAAAAAGAAGAGAAAGAGGGAGAGGATGGACAGCACAAAAGTCCCATCGGTGAGCAAGAGAGAGGTCTGACACTCTCAGGACAGAACAGAGACTCGCACAGCAACTCAACAGACCCCCAGTCCAATGCAGGAAGCAGCAAAACAGCCCCCCCTTCCAAGGCACTCAACACTCAAATGATGGCCGATTCACCGGCAGTCACAGTGACAGCTGCAGCGGATGAGGAAAACCTCTCCTGGGGGGAAAGGAGAGTGGCGCTTTTGCGCCGTCTCCTCAATAAAGAGCTGGCTGTACTCCCCGCAGAGAGGGGGGACCACTGGGACACTGCATGGGTGTGCAGATACGGACCCATCTCCTCTCAAAGAGAAAATTAGCCAGCTGAGCGAAATTATGGCAACATCATATAAGGCCGTGTGCATGAAAGATTGAAACCAATTAATTGCAAGTATCTGAAGATTCAGAGATATCAGCATGTGAGTATTCAGACTGTGTAAGATTAAGCGAGTTCAGGGTGTTGTCTGAAAATGGCTCTAACATTTGGCACTCTAATGTATCTGTCACGATTTGTTCCGTTCTCTAAATTGCGACTTGAAGCCTTCTGCATGATACTTTCTGTCTTCCTTCTTTTTCGCACTTCACTCTCTCTCGCGCTCGCCTATTTCCTCGTCGTCACTCTACGTGTGTGTACGTCTGCGTTTACGTTTGTGTGGTTACTATGTGTGTGTGTCACTGTGTGTGTGTGTGTGTGTGTGTGTCACTGTGTGTGTGTGTCACTGTGTGTGTGTGTCACTGTGTGTGTGTGTCACTGTGTGTGTGTGTCACTGTGTGTGTGTGTGTGTGTGTGTGTCACTGTGTGTGTGTGTCACTGTGTGTGTGTGTCACTGTGTGTGTGTGTCACTGTGTGTGTGTGTCACTGTGTGTGTGTGTCACTGTGTGTGTGTGTCACTGTGTGTGTGTGTCACTGTGTGTGTGTGTCACTGTGTGTGTGTGTCACTGTGTGTGTGTGTCACTGTGTGTGTGTGTCACTGTGTGTGTGTGTCACTGTGTGTGTGTGTCACTGTGTGTGTGTGTCACTGTGTGTGTGTGTCACTGTGTGTGTGTGTNTCTCTGTGTGTGTGTGTGTGTGTGTGTGTGTGTGTCTGTGTGTGTGTGTCTCTCTGTGTGTGTGTGTGTGTGTGTGTGTGTGTATGTGTATGTGTATGTGTATGTGTATGTGTGTGTATGTGTATACAGAAACGAGACTGTCTTTATCTAGGATATACTTTAGACATTGTAAGTTGACAGCTAGTTATTTCTCTATGTCAGTGATTTGGTTTAATTTGTTTACCAAAGGGGTCGTCGCGGGTTCTGCCTTCATTTGTCTCTCATTGTTACCGGTGTATATTTGTTTGTCTATTTTTTTATCTGTGTTTCTGTATGTCCCTCCATCTGTTTCTCCGAGTGCATGTCTGTTTGTATATTACCTGTTTTTTTATCTTCATGCCTGCCCGCTTGCCTGCCTACATACGCCCGTCTACCTTGCACCCACGCCGTCTACTTTTAGCCAATATGAAGGTCAGGGGCCGCCAAGGGTTGCCATGGTATCACCTAGTATCACCTATGACATCCATACACCGTCGGATAACACATACACGACGATGCACCGTCTTAAGTGGTTTGTGATGGCACGTGGTAGTAGTAGGTGGTATAAGGTGGTAGCGTGGTGGACCTGGTGGTGGTGCATGAGCTTGTGGCCGGCAAACGACTCGTGTTTTTATATAGGTCGTGGTGGTGGTGGGGCGGTTCCGGCCAGACGAGTCGTGACGTGTCCCCCCCGACCATGTCAGGGGTGCTGCCCCGGGTGCATGATCTAGCTCATGCGCATGCACTCCGCTTAATTGCGCGCGCATTCGCGCGCGAACTCATGCACCAAGCTGTATGACCTTCTTGGAAGTAATAGAAGGGCCCTCGAATCCTCGAGAGTTCCTCAATTAATCTCGAGACAGAACAGGGACGTACAGGTGTCCATGTCAGCAAGGAGTGAGCGTACGAAGAATCCGAAAACGCCAGAATGTTTTCGGTTTGAATTTCGTAAAGCGGGATGCAAGAAGCCATCCCTTCTGATCACAGGTATCTGAAGACGAGACGGCAACCCGTTTCTGATTCCGTGTGAGTTGCAGTAGGACTTTCCTGTAAGTGGTGCATACAGAAACAGAAAATGGATGGATCGTTCCTGTAGATCAGGCTTACCACGAGATCGTGTACTTCTGTCGTAAACTGGTGCAAGTTGAGCAACACTCGAAGGCAGGTGTCTTTTTTGTCTCTCTGCCTCCTTCGTGGGCTTCACTATGAGTGGCACGGGCATTCTGCACGATGACGTCTTCGAGCCGCTTCTCCTCTGTAAAGAGGGTGGGAAGCTGGAAGTAGGGGAGCGCGCTGCTTTTTTCTGCAGGAGTCTGGACGCAGCTGTCGGTCTTCCCTCTGTCTCTCTTGTTTGTGATGCCGATATCAATCAACCTTGAACCTCTCACATCCCTCTTTCCCGCATTGTCAAAAGTCCGTTGTATTTTCGTGCCTGCTCGTCAGCCGACGTCTTCTAATGTTCTCGTGCAACTCGCACGATCCCCCTTGTTGTCGGCTCGCTTGAGCTAACTGTACTGCCTCTTTCATTTCATCCATTTTTTAAATTCATTTTGTTTCGATTCATTTCTTTCGTACCCGTGCTACCCTGGGATCTACCCCCCTCTGCGTGCAGAAATTGAGCGTAGTAACTGCCATATCGCCCTCTTCTGGCTTCCGACACCGGACCCCTGCCGTGGTCCTCTCGGAGCTTCTGCGATTGCACCACCAGAGGCGACACCTGAACCTAGGAGACGGATTGGCACTGGCAGCAGCGGCAGATGGTGTTGCCAGCCCCATGACAATGGTCGGGCTGGAAGAGACGGAGACGGAGACGGCTGAAGAGGGAAAGCTTGTGCAAGAGGGGGAGCAACAGGGAATAGTCCAAAAGACGGGGGGGGGGCAGCTCCCAAACCAACCGGGTTTGTATTTGTGGTGCCGTCCGTTTTTTCTCAAAGACCCAGACCATTCAACCCTAGTTTTTCTTATCCACCTTCCCGGGGCCGAAGACCCAGAGTCCGCCCACCTCTGTGCCGTCCAGCTCCTCACGATCGGCCTGGCGCTGTCCTCGACCCTTGCCTATTTCACCCCCCCCCTCACCCCCTCGTCTCCAACGCGCGAGCGTGCCTCCGTCCAAAGAACGAATTCCCCACCGAAAAAGATGCCACCTTCCCCGTCTGCATTCCGCAAAGGCCTGAGTGCGCTCTCTGTCCGACGGGACAGTGCACTCTCGAACCGAGAAGGGTCGGGAGCCACTGTGGCTGTTGAAGAGAAAGAGAGAGACAGAGATGAAAGGACAGTCACTGCTGTGCCGGTGACAGCGAGTAGGAAGGAGAGGGGGGAGCCGGGGGGTTTGGGGGCACACTCCAGTTTTGATGTCTTTCAAATGATGGTTGAATGTTCAGTTTCTCTGTTATTACACTCAGACAAACGCGAAGCGGCCTTGCGGGGAGGAGGAGCGGAGGGCAGGCCTGGAGGGGGGGGCGTTCGGACCCCCCCTCCGCCTGTCGGGTGCTCTTCCTCTTCCTCGGGCGCTAATTATTTGTCAGGAATTGGCGGAGGCGACGGACTGTGGCATGGGAGTGCAGTGTCTCTGGCAGAACGGGCAGAGGAGGTTCCTTTTTTTTTGTGGGCTTTGATTGACGCACACACGCATGACATAGTGGAGGCAATGGTCTGTCTGTTTGTGTGATTCTCCCTTCTTTCTCTCTCTCTCTCTCTCTCTCTCTCTCTCTCTCTTGTGACCTCTTTTGCCCCGTTCCTTCTCACTTCTTTCTTTCCTTCATACTTGTTCTTTGATTTCTGATGAGTGCGTGCGTCACTTCTTCCAGAAAACCCGGCAGGGGCATCTCTGATTGTTCTTCCCCTCTTCCCGTGGGATTTGCCTTTCTCTTCTTTCTGTTGATTGTTTGGGGGACCCGCTTGCCGCTTTACGTTTTCTCTTTTTGGCTTTTCGGTTCTGCTTGTGACATTGTAAAAGCGTCTGGGTGAAAAAATTCAGAATGACGTGAAAACTTGTCCCTCGTTTAAGTGCATGACCCTAATTTCAAGTTGGCGTGGCATGAAATGGAATGGAATGGCGTTGCATGCTGCAGGGCCAACTTGACCCAGGGGACTCCCCGAAGGCCCAGCGTTTGAGTGTGCGTCTGAAGAGTCTGGTATCCTCCCAGACCCAACAACAACAGCAGGAGCAGAGGCGAGAGTCTCAGAGAGATAAGGAGAAGGAGAAGAAAGCAGCAGGAGGAGGAGGGGGTGCGCCTACTCTGACGATTTTCAAGGGAGGGCAGAGAGACAGAGAGAAAGCTGGGTGGGACAGCCCCGAACTCCCTCTTCCCCTCACGGAAGCCTCCTCGAGACCCCTCAGTCCGCCTTCGCCTGGTGGACATGAGAGGGCGCCAGAGGAGGCGTCAGGGGCGGAGTCTTTTGTGGGCGGGTGGACAGGGGTCATGGCGGGGGGCGGTCTCTCTGTGGAGTACCGCGACCTTTTCTGTGCCGTGTTTCAGAAGAAAAAAGTGGCAGGGCTGCCACCGTTAGAGCCCGACATCGGGTCGAGTGCTGAGAGTGCTGCGGGGGGGGGAAGAAGAAGGGCAGGGTCGCCATTCAGTGAAAGCGGGGACAGGGAGAGGGGGGGCGTGGGGGCACCCTCGAGCAGTCGGGGTGGGGGGATTCTCTCAAAAGAGGCGGCGTCTCGAGAGCAATTGAGGTGGGTAGGTCAGGCATCCCACGAATATGTGAATGAATGAATGAATGAATTGTGGACGGACCGACGGACGGACGGACGATCTTATCATCTTGTTGGTCTTTGCGGCTCTTTTCAATGGATCGTTTCAGTTTCTTCTCTGCGTTCTGGGTGAGAGGAAGGAACTTTTTACTCACCGTGAAGTTCAGTCCCGGCCAGTTTGTATGCATGTCTTCCGGACTGCAGGTCGTTTCAATCTTTGAACATACTTCTGAGAAGGGAAGGAAGCGGATCTCTGTAAACCGTTGTAGCTAAAGAGAGGGTGACTTCCCACTCGCGAATTAGAGACGGCAAATTCTTTCTTTATTTGCTTGTTTCTCTCACTTTCTCCCTCTGCCTCTCTCTCTGGTCTCTCTCTGCTCTCTCTCTCTCTCTCTCTCTCTCTCTCTGTGTGTGTGTGTGTGTGTGTGTGTGTGTGTATGTACGTGTACGTGTGTCCGTGTGTATGTGTGTGTGTTTATGTGTATGTGTATGTGTGTGTGTGTGTGTGTGTGTGTATGTATGTGTATGTATGTGTTTGTGTGTGTGTGTGTGTGTGTGTGTGTATGTGTGTGTGCAGAGCCCTCCTGTTGTCCGAAAGAACGCTTCCGAAAACGGTGTGTGGGGGTCGTCCTTTGACCCCCTCTCTTCTCGTCGGCCTGGTGGTGGAGCTGGCGCTGTCTCTCTCCTCTCTTGACCTCTCTGCTCAGCCTGACTCATCCCCCGCAAATCCCACCCAGCAGCAGCAGCAGCACCTGGCCTGTGGAGTTATGAGGAATCCGATCCTCGGCTTGGGTGTGGGGGAGACAGCACACACGGACGGACAGGGAAAGCAGGGAGGAGGGGAGAAAGCTGTAAAAGCCGCGGGTGGTGGTGGGACCTCGCAAGGTTCTCCTGTGGTCCTCGAGACACTGTATCTCAAAGTCGGTTGGGAGAACAAGGATAGATTGGCTCTGTGGTACTTGTGGAATTTATTTGCAGATAGCCTTATTCCCTGTGTATTGAGGTCGAAGAAGGGGGGGATTGATTCCTTCCGTTTGCTGTTTTCTTTTGGGTAACTGTTGGGGGAGGAAAGTGAGCGATTTGAGGAAAAGTCGAAACACGAATGAAAAAATGAGGTCCGGAGAGGGCAGTGTCCCTCTGCACAGACCGGCGAAAATGTTTGCGTATTGAGAAAAAAAGAGAGGGGTAGAAAAAGTGGACAAAAGCGGAGGATGGTGGTTCGCATAATTTGATAGACGGAGTCACGTCCAAGGTTGCCAGAATGACTCAGACCACAGCAAGAGCTTTAATTTAGGCTGGATCCTGAGGGAGGAAAAACAGACATGTTTGCTTTCTTGATGTGTTCCTCTGAGAAAGGGCTCACGATTTCATTTCTCTCTGCATGTATGCATGCATGCAGGCCCTGCGTTCTGAGGTTGATTCCTTCGTGGGCATCTGTTTGTCTCTATACGACGAGACGCTGGAGGCCCAGGGTTTAACTGTCACGGGGACGGGAGGGGGGGAGAGGGAGACGGAAGAGGAGAATGACGCAGCGGCAGATGCACGGAGGGACACGCACCCGGTCTCTGTGTTCAGCGTCGAGGCTCTCTTTGCAGCTCACACCCACGTAAGTTGAAAGTTCAAGAGAGCTCTTTCTTCGAGAATCTTCTCTTCTCTTTTCATTTGTGTGTGCTGCTTCTCGTCTTGATTTTTCTTCTTCGTTTCTTTGTTTCTCTCTTTTTTTTCAGTTGTTACTTTTCATGTGTCGACCTTTTTGTCGTTTCGTGTGATGGCAATCTTGCTTCATTTTGGGCAGTCTTCCTGTCTTTAGCATTTTTTTTTCTTCACAGTCACAGCCGTGCACTCATCCACGGCATTTCTTCCTTCGCCTCATCCGGCGTGCGTGCGTGTGTGTGTGTGTGTGTGTTTGTGTGTGTGTGTGTGTGTGTGTGTGTGTGTGTGTGCGTGCGTGCGAGAGTACAGGCCCGAGACGGAGCCCTCGAATCTTTTCGGCGACGGTGTCGTCAGGTGTTGCCCTCCGATTCTTCTCCCCTGTGGTTAGAGAAGGAGGCAGAGCTGGGGGGGGAGATGGAGTCGCGGTGGATGAGGGCAAGGGAGATGATGGAGAAGAAGTGTCGGGAGGCCTGTGGGGGTTTGCGTGGGTCTATTTTGGAAGCTTTGGGTGAAGTACAGAGAGAGCAAGAAAAGGCATTGGAGGCTTCGGCCTCGTCTGCTTCTTCCTCCTCTGATGTTATTTCGAGTCCGGGGTGTGTGGGAGTGGTGGCTGCCGTTCGTGAGGGGTGGCGGCATGCGGTTGAACGTTTTTTGTCCGAGAGTGAGATGGTGGGGGCGGTCGGAGCAGCAGCGTCCGTCCTTGCTGAGTCTGCCGTGGAGGACCCGTGGGCTGTTTGTGAGGTGCTGGTTGGAAAGGCCGAGCAGGAGCAGGAGGGGCTTCGTAGGCTTCAGGATAGGTTGCGAAAGGAGGAGGAGGAGAGAACTCGACAGCAGGGGCTAGGAAGGGGGGTTGGTGGGGAAGGAAGGCGGGAGGGGGGGGCGGGAGCGTCA
>JAHBMJ010001886.1:0-19793 GCA_018398765.1 Chromera velia
AAAAAAAAAAAAAAAAAAAAAAAATGAACGAGAAAGACAGCAAGCACACTTTTTGACGGCACGCGTTACCGGACGACTTGAGTATCGGGTCTGCCAACCGGGGTGGCGCTCTCCGGCCAGTGTACTACTGCATGTGTACATTCAAATAAATGTGTACGTTTGTTTCTGTGTATCAGTTGAAATTGCTGTGCGTTCCGCCACTAGTTATTCCTTCTCCCACCCCCTCTTTTCCTCTTCTCTCGTTTTTCACGTCATCATTTCAACGACTGCGGTTAAAAGAATAATCCAACACCTTTCGCTCTTTCGTCTGTTCCTTTTATTCATGTTGGCGAAAGGAACATCCAGCCAGACAGACGTGTTTCAGTCAGGCCCCTCGCACACAATCTGAGCTCACTTTCGGGCCGCCCATTTTCTTGCGATACCTCTCGTGACAGAACCTGACGGTAAAAGTAGTGCCTGGTTGATGGATTCACTGCCGGGCTGCCTCAGAGACAAGAGGGCGGGAGGGAACGTAGCTGAGAGGAGGAGCAATCAAGAGGCTGAGGGAAATCAGCATACAGATTAAGAGAAAATCGGGTGCATAGAGAGACGAGATTCAGCGAGAAAGGCGGGGGGGGGGAGAGGCATGGGGAGTGGATTGGAGGAGGGGGGGGAGCGAAGGGATCAAAATGGAAACACACGTCATGCAGCCCATATCTGCGAGAACTCCAAACCCTTCAATGGGCTCAAAGCGGGCTGCATGAGGTTGAAGAAGACTGGACCCTAAATGAAGTTGGGGAAATGAGCTCTGCATGCCAACGGGGGTGACGACGAACCGACGCCAATGGAAAAATTTTTAGTTACTCATTCCGTGTTCGTCAGCCCGTGCGTGCGTGCGTGCGTGCGTGTGTGTGTGTGTGTGTGTGTGTGTGTGTGTCTGTGTGTGTGTGTTGCTGTAGAGGCAAAAGTTGCAGCATTTGGTCTGTTTCCCTTAGACCGGTCGTGCTGGCGCTGCATATGTTGTGCTTTCTTTCTTTGTTTACTTATTCAAACTTTTTGGGATCGAGACGAAGCGCAGCTTCAGGTCTGTCCCTTGAGGGTGGACTGACTGAGAGCAAGTGACAGACATACTCCCGTCTCTCTTCAACCTTCAAAGAAGGTAAACAAGGAATGAGAAGTCGTCCGCGCGGCTCAGTCTTTTTTTTTGTTTTTTGCTGTGGAAGATTGCAAAATCCGAGTGGATTGAGACAAATGTACTTTCTTTATTCAAATACGCCGGTAGTGCCGTTTCTTTATTCTTTTGTGAACTTTCGTTCTGTTTCTTTTTTCTCAGTTGAATTACCCGGCTGGCCCCGCGATCGAAAAAGATCAGCAGAAAGGGACAGGAAGGGCACGATCGATCGATCGATCGAGAGAGAGAGAGAAAGGGATTGTTGATTCTTCAGGGATGGACATCGGAGACGGCTGTGATCTATCTGCCTTCTCTTGATCAGTTTTCCCGCGCTTAGCTCGCCCTTCTGTTCAATCTTTTTTCCTCTGGACCTAGAATGCATATGTCTTTTTCCTCTGGACCTAGAATGCATATGTCGGCAGCTACGATGCAAAAGCCATACATGCAAATACGTGAAATGCGTTTGAAACTTCGACGCTCCGACTGCCGATTGGTTCGTCGACCTGCTTGTTGATCGACTGAAAATAGGAGGCGGCATGCAGTCTATTCATGATCGATGCGCTTGCTTGATGGCATGAGGCGGTAGCTAGGTTCGGGAAGCCCTTCGCATGCTGTAGATAGGGGATCTTCGCATGCCTTTCTTGATGCATGTGCGGTGCGTGTGCACAATTGAGAGAGAATAGAGGGGGGGGCTCGGGACAACAATTTATGCAAATAGGCGGAGGGAGACGCGTGCAAATAGGAGGTGCAAGTGTACGCATATGTCTTCAAGACTCTGCGTTTGCGCGTGCATCTTTCTCAACTTTTTTCTGTCCTTGAACCTTTCCCCTTGTCTACCTTCCTCGCTCCATGTACGTCTTGGTGCGTAAACCTCATTTCTTCAATCTGGCTTGGGAGTGCTTCGCATGAAGCCCCCCAAGTTGATATCAATCTTTCAACAACGAGTGCAGCAAAACAAGCGAGCCCTGAGACTTACACCCTTATTAACATACTGTATCTTCTATCTTCTGTCCTTTGATTGTTTCTCGAGAGAGAGAAGGGCCCACACGACCGACTGTGTGTGTCTCTGTGAACAAGTATTCATGCAGACTTGATTTAGCTTCACTCGAGGCGTGTTCCCTTTCTCTCCCTAAGCTTTTTTTTTGGACTCGATAGGATTTGAATCTGCGGCCTTCTGACCCTTTCAATCTTCGATCGCGTTGGCCATTCTCTTCACTTGCAGAGGTGGTCCTCGTGGTCGAAGGAAGCAGGCCTCCCTTGAAGCCTTCATTCCTTTTCTTTTTCCTTCGTTCCAGTTAATTCTCTGAATTCCACTGCATCATGCCTGCTCCCTCCCACTTTGTTAGTGCATGGAGTCTGCTTGGGCCCACCATCGGCTCAGAGCTCAGGGCATGGGTTGAGTGGATGCCCCTAGCTCTTTCTCTTTCTCTTACCTTCTCTCCTTTTCGTGTAAAACTCTTTACTTCCACCATTTCCTCGACCTCCCCCCTCTTCCTTGACCTCGCTCTTCAGTTGACCATAGATCCATCGATCGATCAGTACTACTCAACTTCTACTAATCTATAATCGACGCAGATACGCAAAAAAATAAACATCCTTCCTGTTAATCCGCATGATGCCGTCAAAATTTGATTGGCTGGAGATGAAGCGTGGAGAGGACGGACACACGCACACACACACACACAGGGGGGGGAGAGATAGAGACAGAGAGACAGAGAGACAGAGAGAAAGAGAGAGAGAGAGAAATACAGCCTGAGAAAGACAGCTAGAAAGATTGAGAGAGAGACGGATGGACACATATGCAGAGGCAGAGTGTCAGAGTCTCACGGGCAGAGATAGCAGAGAGACCTTTTTTCGTTTTTGAATGGGGCCCAGAGAGAGATAAAATATATCTGACTATGTTTGACAATATAGTTGACAAACAAATAAAACGTACATGGAGTCTATAATGGAGACAGACTGACATGTTACTTAATTAATTGAGCTATTCTGACTCAATAATATATCACTAGCAACATTATTATCATAATCATAAGTAACTACCCTAATGAATTGGGAGTTGAATTGGGCGTCAAATTGGTAGTACTACCAATTTTTTACCGCCAGTAACTCCCAATTTTGAAAAATTGGTACCTAGTCTAGTGAAAGAAGTACATGGAGTTTGAAGCTAAAATTTTATGTACGGGCTAGACAGGGGCTCACTAGTCTCTAGCCGTAGTCATTAGACTCTAATTCATTACTAGGAACAAATTCTATGAACACTTAGAGTCACCTAAAAATTGGGAGTTACCAATTTTTAAATAGGAATTTTTTAGGACCGCCGGAAAAAAAGTTGGTAGTACAAAAAAACAAAATGGGACTCAAATTGAAACTTTTGTTTTATGTGTCATAGTGTACCGCTAACGCAATGCAAAACGGACAGTGGACAGCTCTATACAAGCTGCACGTACCAGTACAAAAAACAGAGTGAAAATCGATCCAATTGACCATGTAAGCCTACCAGAATTCATAATCCCTCCAGTGGCTGCTGATCTTTGTTCAGATCATGCCCCTCTCTCCCAAACATCTCGCACTTAGTGGTTCCCAGACGCCTCAAATGGAGATTATATTCCTTTTTCTTCTCTTCTGACAGATTTTGGGGGGGGACAAGATGGGTGTACTGAAAAACGACCAAGGAATCATCTGGAAAAATTCCGATGTCTGCTTTTTTTCTATGATCATCTGTAAGTTCTTTCAGCTCCAAAATTTTCACGGTAAACTTGATACAGGAGGATTACAGAAGCATTCTGAAGCATTTGGTCCCTCATTTCAATTCATTATTGGTTAACGGGGTTCCGGTGCCCTACACTGTTGATGGTTGTGCCTTATATGGATCGACGGGTGAGGCTCTCACACAAATCCGGGCAGGGATTGTGACCTTCACGGGGGATAACCCAGCTAAAGCAGCTCTTTGTTTCCGGAAGCTGTGCTCAAATACTATCAGATTCTGTCTGGATTGCCTGTGTCGGAGAAACCACAGGGCGGGAGATCCGGTGAAAGACTTCACCACAGAGTTTCCACTTTCTACAGAGGCGTCTCTAAAAACGGATCTTGACAAATGTAAAGAAGTCGGCTTTCGCGAGAACTACCTGGAAGTCAAACAGCGGGGTTTCACAGGAATTTCCCCTTTGTTGTCTCTGCTTTTCTTTTCCATCCTGCGGTCCGTTCAATATGATATTTTGCATATCGCAGACGAGGGTGAAACGAAAAAAGAGCTGGGACTTTTTCTTGTTTGGGTAGTGAATATCATTAAGAAGAAGCTCTTTCAGATGGAGGAATTGAATTCGTTTCTGTTTGATTCAGATATATGGTGAAAAACAGGGCTGCCCCCTACTTAATGGGTCCGAGAGATTCCAAGAAACAATAGAAAGATTAAATTGGGGGCTGCAGATGTTAAACACGTTTTCCCTTGCGTGGTTGAGTTCATGAAAAAAAGGTGCCCGGACATTTTTGTTATAGTCTTAACTTGCAGAGAACCCTCCTGCTTGTTCTTTTTACTTGCATTCGTGGATCCTTTCCACGTTGACAGGTTCAATCACGGATGAGAAACTTGCAGAGTTGAAGACGGTGATAAAGACTTGGCAAGACCTTTTTTGCAAGTCTTATGGGTGAGTAGTCCCGAAGACTCACTTCTACTCGCACTTCCTGGTGTGGATCCGCTGGTTTGCGGGGTTGAACACAGCGAAATGCTATGGCTTTGAATTATATCATAAGAAGGTTTGCAAACGTTTTGTCTTACCGAAGGGACGTTATTCATATGATCGTTTTATTCTGGAAGACCTGGTTTTTGCGTGGTTGTGCAAGAGAAAGAAAGCCATGCAAGCATATTTTGCCGATGTATCACGCCGGGAGGGACTTCGAGCATGAATAACACTATGAAACTATACAAAACTTATAGATTTATGAAGTTCTGTGCAGCCGCAACACTGTTCTATTACAATGTTCTTTCTTTCCACATATATTTTACTTTCTAGGAGAAGTTATTAAATTGATAGTCCAAAAAAAAAGAAATGGGTGTTGATTTTCTTAAAAATTGGTAGTTAGTCCTAGAAAAATATACAGTATGGTTAGGAGTAACGAAAGTAGGACGGTTACTAGGCCGCCTGGTTACCAATTTTATGGTTACGGTAGTAGTGTTCGAATGGTAGTGGTAGTAGCTAAAAACAGGCAGATTTGGCCATATTCTGAGTCAAACTTAACTTACATAACCAATTTTAGACTAGTAAAAATCATATTTTTGACATTCATCAAAAGTTTATTCTAGTAAAATTCAATGTTCATCATTTTACGACTGAACTCTAACTCGCTCCAACTAGTATATCATTATGTATAGCATATACTCTTTTAGTATGATCATTTCAGGGCTTTAAACTGCTCATGAGTTAAGTGGTCAGGCTTTAAAATAGGTCTAGCAACTGTTTTTACCTGAGTTTTCCCTTGAACTACCATGGTAGTAGTATACGCCTTCAAGTCTGCTGGTTACCATCTCATGGTTACTAAACTGATGGTAACTCGCTACTAGCTAAAAGGGGCCGGTAGTAACTCCTAACCGTACTGTGTACCTAGAAAAAAATTGGTAACTCCCAATTTTTAGGTGACTCTAAGTGTTCATAGAATTTGTTCCTAGTAATGAATTAGAGTCTAATGACTATCATAGCTAGAGACTAGTGAGCCCTTGTCTAGCCCGTACACAAAATTTTAGCTTCAAACTCCATGTACTTCTTTCACTAGACTAGGTACCAATTTTTCAAAATTGGGAGTTACTGGCGGTAACAAATTGGTAGTACTACCAATTTGACGCCCAATTCAACTCCTAATTCATTAGGGTAGTTGTTATTTAAACTTATTTTTGTAAATTTGTATTGCAAGATGTACAACTTGAAATACCTGTGAATAGAAAAAGGTAGATGAAAGTTTAAGACTTAATTGGTAAGTAAACATAACTAGAAACACATTAAAACAGGAGAAACTTACATAAAATTTCATTGTTGGAGAAATGCATAGCAAGTTAATTACTAGGTTAATTATTGTTTCTAGCTGATTTAAAAAAAAACGGAACGTTTTAAAACATAGTTATAGCATGCAGTGCTTACTTAGCACTAGAGTTAGCACAATTAAAGAGTCGGCTAAAGAAAAAAAAAAGATTAAGATTTTTTTTTTCTAAATTTATAAACCTATAAACAACACTTAACAACAGCTGCGCAACACATGAACAACACGTGTGTAACACTGTGACTGAAACAACAGTTGTTTAGCAATGTATGCCCACTAGAGTGACTTAGACTGTGACTATTATATATTTTATAATTTCTTTTTTTTTCTCCTTAATTCCCTAGCTCCTTCCCCCCCCCGCTATCTCAGAGCTCACTAGCTGATACTAAATCCTAGGCCTGGATTCTATATATTACTATATATACATATATATTATATTTTAATTTGAAATATATGTATATATATATACATATATATATATATATAAACTAGCATGAGTCGTATTATAGTGAAATGGGAGTCATATATTATGGGACATAGAGGCAATATATTTTTTAACCAGTTTTTTAATATACTTATATATTATATTCTCGTCTTAGAGCAGAAAATATATATAGAAATATATATGTATATATATATATATTTATATATATATATATATATATATATACTTACTTACTTAATTGTGGTTAAGCCTAGAGTCTCTGAAACCAGAGACAAATGGCAACCCATGCATGCAGTTGTAAACAAAAGGAGCAAACCGCTGCAGCTTAGCCTGCTTCCGCATAAATATGAACAACCACGACCCTCCGCAGCCTAGGCTGAAGCTAAAGGCTGAACAACCACACAAGACGCGCGTGCACTCATTTCAAACAAGCTTCGATCAGTGCACTTGCCTTCTTCGGCTCCCGGTCCACAATGAATGAAACAAGCTCTCTTACATATGTCTCTTCTTCCCCGATACCTCTTCCCCCAGCTGCAGCAGTCCATCTTGCTCTGCAGACCCTTTCACCGATTCCTGTTCTCTCTTTCACTCTCTCTGCCAGCGAATGAAGTTTGGATCTAAGCTGCTCTGTTCGCACGCACGTAGACAATCGATGCACCGCATCGTTGATGACCTTTTTACCTTCGATTGCAGGACAGTGAATACAGTGTTCTTCGCAGGATCCACCGTGTCTCTTTCCCCCACCAGCACATGCTTGAAGGAGAGAAGTGAAAAGAGAACTACCAAACAAGAATATACATGATATACATAGAATCCACGCCTAGGCTAAATCGCATGTATGATCGCATGCACTGTCATAATTAATCATAATATATATATACACATGCAGGTAAAAAAACGTCTCCTGACTGTCTTCACCACCTAGATTACGTGACTTAGCATCAACAACTAGATCGGTGAAGAAGCAGTGAGTGTTTGAATTTTCAGAATAAAAAGATTAACAATTCATCTGTGGCCCCGAAAGAAGCTGCCGCAACCACCCACTCTCCAGCAGCACAAGAAGAGATCGATCAGCAGAGTCCTCCTCCCACGCCCTCCCTAGTCGGTTCTCAAAATCTGATCTCTCAGACTCTTTCAGATACCCCCGTATGGACAGGGGCCACAGAGACTTACTGGACGCAGCCTCGTGCTCCCGACTTCCATTGCAAAATCTTATCGGGGAAACATCCTCTTGCCAGTTTACCCAACCCGCCCGTCGCAGGAGGCCGGCAGCTATGGCTGTGCACATCGTGTCACGGATTTGGGCTAGCTCCCTTGGGCCGGCCACCTCGAATACCAAACGTTGCCTGTCAAGGTGCCACAGACACCGAACCTAGGCGAACCTTGGGAGTCCAATGGGGGGGGGGGAATGGGGGGGCTCTCTAGCCCCAAAAAACGCCCAAAAGGGCAAGGGGGCAAACAATCCCAAGTCTCCCGAGACCCTGCTTCCTTTTTCGTTTCGGGTCGGTCAAGGGTCCATTCCGGACCTTTTCGACTGCTTCTTTTGTCAATGACCCAGGTCGAAATGAGATGTTGCCTTTTGGTGAGAGTGTCGGGTTGGCGAGCATCGGATTCGGCGGACGCTTTGGATGGATGAGGATTCGGGGCATTCAATTTGACTTGGGGGGAGTAGGGCGGCAACATCAGCGGCTGGTGCGCCCTTTCGGGCAGCCTCGAATGCCGGAATGAGGGCTTCAGGGACCCTCTGTGTCTGCAGGAACTCATCCCACCCTCTCCCGCACTCGTTGACCAGGTAGGTCAGGTCATCCCAGTCAAATAAATGATTCGATGCGGCATCGGTGCGACTGGGCAGGTGCGGCTGCCAGGACGATCCGGCAGCAAGTGCAGCTGCTCGAAGGAGGCGGTCGGTTGCCTTGTAGTTCTCCCAGGCGCTTGTACGGTAGAACCCTGGCCACTCTGCCAGGCCGGGCCCACTCGAGAAACATCTCGAGGGCTGAGGCTCTGAACGGGACCACGGCATGACTGTGGCACAGAATGCCGCAGCCCCACACTCTTCAATGAACACTTGGAGAAATGCAGATCTCCCCTCTTGGATGGCACAACAAATCTGTAGCTGAAAAAACGTCAGAATCCCCTCTGCTGACCAGTAGGAAGCGGAATTCGAATCGGACCTTTTCAAGAGCCGAATCCATATGCGGACCCGGGGGGGGGTCCGCACGTGCAGCTTCCTCTTCCGTATTCTCAAAATCCACGAGACTCCGATCGACGTCCACCGTGTTCCACCGTGACCTCCGCTCTTCGGAAGGAAACAAACGGACTCTGAGAAAATTCAGCAAAATCGGCTTGAGTTCATTGTGAAAATTAACAACGCAACGTCGACATTTCGAGTGTGGGGGAGTCTCCGACACACAAACAGTCAGGTCAAGGTGCCTGCAGAGCAAAACACACGCCTTGTCTGCTGCTTCCGCATAGGCCCACTTCGTAAAGGGATCTTCCGTCAAATCAATCCAGGAATACCAATCAGACTTAACTGACACAGCTTCCTTTTCTGACACTTCATCTCCTTCATCGCTTTCCCACTTCATGTCTATTGAGATTTCATCCACCCATCTCTTGACCATCTCAAACCCTTCTTTCACACCCAGCGCATGACAGATGCCCCCCACGATAGCAGGCATCAGGGGGAAAGACAAAGGTCTCCCCTTCTTGGCTCCCTCCCTCAAAAGTCCCCCCAACAAAAGTACGGCATGCTCTCTATGGCGTGTCACCAGCGTCTGAACGCACCGCTCTACCTCCCGCTCTCCAGTCCAGACCGCCCTGTTGAGATCTCCCCATATGCTTCTGACACTCTGAACCTCGTGTGCCAGGTCGAGCAGCCTCTCTTTGCGGCAAAAAGCCAGAAGGTTCTCAAGCAAGGCGGGTTCCCGAAGCCTTAGAGCCACTTCCGTCAACTGAGTGATCCCATCGCTCCTAGCATCGCTCTCTCCAAAGGGAAAAAGAAGGAGAGCGATAGGCGGGACGGGATCTTGCCTCGGGAGGCTCATGACCTTGGCAATCTGCACGGCTGCCGACGCCCCGAAGCGGGTCTTGACAGCCGCCCCCATCAGTCGAAAGAGAAGAGCGTTTGGGTGTAGGGTCACTTCCTCCTGCATGGCAGCATGACCGTCATCATGCGGACTTATAGTGCAAAATACTGCACATGATCACCGAGGTTTGAAAGAGTCGAAGGCATGCTACCACACACGAGGGAGCAGTGAAAGGCAGAGCGAAAGAGAGCTTGGAACACATGCAGAGAGACATGCACACTGGGAGACGGTGAGAAGTGCTGTCACAAAGGCAGGTTAGTGACGACCAGGAGACAAACAGAGGGAGACAGGGCGGGAGACAGAAACAAGGGAAGACGATTGATGCGAACAGAAAAAGGGCACAGAGATATCAGAACAGAGCGAAAAGTCCCTTGACAGGGCGAAACGGAGAGCCATCTCGGAAATGCACAGCATAAGTCGTCTCCTCACCGTTTGCAATTCTCTGTATTTGATCCGGTGGTCTTTTCCCGTTTCCAATCGAGAGACGAAGAAGGGCAAGAACGTCATCCAATCTCTTTGCCCAGATGCTCCTCACATCACTGTGCAGATCTTCAAAAACAGACGAGAAAGCCGTAAGAGTCCCGGTCACTTCTCCAAAGGATTGAAGGTAGTATTTCTGAAAGAGCGTGCTGATGCGCCCGTAGAACAAATAGGAACCTGCCCCCCAAAACTGAAAGACAGGCAACTCAGACCCCTTGACCCCATCGGACCCCACATCGAGAGCTTGCTCAGCAAGGGAGACGGGAATTGCCGTCTCCCGGACAGGCTTCAGAGATGCAGCCATGCTGTTTCAAAAGCTGTCGAGCCCACGATGAGCCCACGTTGATCAGCAATTCACTGTATGTGTTCACCCGCTCACGGATGGTTTGTCTTGAGTCCTAAACTGTCTTCTCAAGAATACGTAATGTCTCCCCAGCACAGCTCTGCATATTTAGAGAGCGGCCGGGAGAGAGAGAGTCCAGCGGCGAGGTTGCATGCATGCATATGCATTTATATTAATATATCTGACGCAAGCAATCTTGCGAACGGCCCCGGAAAGCAAGAAAAATGAGAAGTTCACGATTGACGCACGCCGGCCAGCCGACCGGGCGGTCGCGCCGACCCCCCCCCCCCGCGGGAAAAGCCGGAGAACCCCCCCTCCCCCAGGAAAAAAGCCCGGGGATGCAGCCTGTCACTTTCCGGGGCCACTGACGCATGCATGCATGACGACGCGGGTTCATGCACACTTTTCTGAACCATTTGGGGCGGGATCTTTCCGGAGCTTTTTTTGGCGAAAGACATTGCATGCATGGGCTGGGGTATCTGACGTAAGCAAGCTTGCGAACGACCCCAGAAAGCAAGAAAAATGAGAACTGCACGAATGACGTACGCCGGCCAGCCGTTGAACCGATACCCCCCCCACCCGTAACAAAAGCCGCGGAACCCCCCCTTCCCTGGGAAAAAAGCCCGGGGGTATACTCTAATGCACGCATGATACAAATTCAGCTTTTCCGCGGTCACTTTCCGGGGCCACCCATATCTGACGCCGTAGAACCCTCTCTCCCCCAGGCAAAAAGCCTGGGGATATAGCCTGTCGCTTTCCGGGACCACTGACGTACGCACGCATGCATGACGATATGGGTTCATGCACGCTTTTCTGGACCATTTGGGGTGGGATATCTTTCCGGGACCTTTTTTTTGGCGAAAAACACTGCGTGCATGCATGGGCTAGGGTATTTCTGTTTTGTAAGTGCCCCCCGCTTCGCTTTCTAGGGCCATTTTTGTTTTGTAAGTGCCCCCCGCTTCACTTTCTATAAGGGATTTGGTCCTCATTCTGATTATCCATTCTGCAGGCAGAGCAGTCTGGCGCTAGTAACAGTGGCTATAGGCAACTTGAAGGGAAGTATAAGCGATTGCAAAGTCATACAGTAAAAGGCATAGGAAAGTATGCATCAGTTCGTGTTGACCTGTCTGCTTGCAATCATCAGCATGAAAGTCAATCTATCAACCTGACATGAAATGTTATCTAGAGATCTGACTATTCGCTTTCTCACACTGCGTGTCCCCTAATCGGTTATTCAATCGAGACGGGATAAGGCAACCAAGACTGTTAAACTTTGACGATTCTCCTCATTGCATGAATAAATGGATTCTCATTAATTTATATATTCGAACACTGCATGCACATATGCATCTTATTCTGTATTGGTAAGACACTGCATGCATAATTGTCATGCGCGCGCGACTTGCGCGCACGAAGGTTCACTCAATCGGCATGGATGCACAAATGCGCACACAAGGCGTTAGGCCGTCAGGGATGAGACTAAGGCGTCCCAAGGAGTACCCCTGCACCCGTACTAACACTTTCCGGGGCCATTTTTGTTTTGTAAGTGCCCCCCGCTTCGCTTTCCGGGGCCATAGTGCGGCGACGCCATGGCGGCGCCCTGCATAGTGCGGCGACGCCATGCGCCCTGCAGCGTGGCCGTCGCCTAGCTCGGGGCACACTATCTCACACATTCTCACACGTACTCCTCGCTGACTCATCCTCACAGCTGCTTATCACATCTACGAACACACTTTTTGCCCGGAAACGATCTGAAATACAAACACAGGGCATAAACTTCTGCAGGTGCTCAGCCTGTGACCCCTGTGTCAGATTCCGAGATCTTGAATTTGTGGGTGGCACGTCACCTCAATTCCCCCCGTCCAACAGCATATCTCTCTGTACGTCTCCGTCTCTTTGGCCTTCAAGTCTTGCATGGAGCCCCTGAGAATCGGGGCTTTCAAGAGACAAGCGTGACCTGCGGACTATTTTCCCTGCGTCAGCAAATGAAGAAGGGCAAGGTGAAAGGTGGCTCAGCTGGCGGGGAAAAGACGAAAACGAAGAGAGGCTTAGCTACCTCTTCTTCTTCGAGCGTGAGCAAGGCGACAGCACCTCAGAAAAAGAAGGCGAAGAAACCTCCCCTGCCGCCCCCCGCAACGTTTTTGGAAGACGCACTCGTGAACCCGAAGGTTCGAGAGAGTGACGAAAGCGGGGGGTCAGATGACGATCAAGAAGAGGAGAGGGCACTAATGAGGAGAAAGGATTTGCCGGGAGACGGAAGTGATGAAGACGAAGATGAAGAGGAGGAGGAGGAGGATGAAGAAGATGAGGACGGAGGGGAAATGGAGGCTGACAGTGACGAGAACAATGCAGACCTGCGGATCGAGAAAGAGGAGGACGAGCTCGCAGCACAAGCAGACAGTCAGTCTTCCGTGCTTTTTCTTCCGTCTGTTGTCTCCACCCTCCACCCATGTCAAGGAGGAGGAAAGAAATTCTCTCCAGAGACGCTCTCACGCTTCTGACTGTCTCCCTGTTGCCGCCATTTCAGTGAAGAGAATAAGCATGTTTCCGACAGTGCATCTGCCAGTCTGTGCATGTTTTGTATGATTGATGCGTCCCACCCTCCCCGCCCCTCGATTCCTTCCACTCGATTCTCCCTGCCTGCAGCGAGCGCGAAGGGATTTGCAACCGGTCAGTACAACTTTCAGACGGGAAAAGCAGCCAGACCGGTCCCAAACTGAAGAGAAGGAAATGCAGTGATCGAGCCAAAAGGATGGGCCCCAATGAAGGCACTCACACAGCGACGTACAGAGACGGAAAGGTTGACGCCACCAGACAAAGTGTTGCAACGTTGGTTCAGGCGTACATAATGTGTCGGAGTCCCCCTCTGAAGTCTTGTCTTTCTCCTCCGATACTTAAATCTTCATTCGCAGCTCCTTAATTGCCTTGCCGCTCTTTTCACAGTTTTCGCTTTTGCCCTTATTCTTCCTTTCTGTTCCTTTCTTTTCGTTTGCCTGGACAGTCTTCAGAGATCGCGTGGAGGGAGGGAGCTGCCTTTTGGAATGTGGTTTCTTTGTGTTGCTTTGAATTGAAGTTTGTTCCTCGGTCTCTCTCATGATCTGCAGCATTTCGAACAATCATGAGCAGGCCAGGGCAGGGAGACGCAGCGCAAGGAGCCGGGGCCGCCTCTGCGTCTGGGGCGCAGCCGGCAATGCTTGCCGAAAAGGGGGAAATTTTTGAGTCTCTTGCGGTCAGTCAAGAGCTACTCTTACAATGGTTTTGCTGGGATGCCTCTTCGTGCCGGTGTGACTGACTAGATTCCATTTCTCTTGTGATTGGACACTCGTGCACACGTGTGTGAGAGTGTGTGTGTGTGTGTGTGTGTGCCAATGAAGGTTTGTGCGTCCTGCCATTCCTTGTTCTCTGTTTCATCGTCTCTTCCTTCAACAGCGAGTCCACCTGCCTCCTGTCGATTGCTCTCTGGACCCTCTCCCCCTTTTTCCTTTTGTCTATGGATTGACACTGTCATCCACCTCCCTTGCCATTTCTGTTTCTCCCGCCCTCTCGCTTCCCCCCCCCCCCCNCCCCCCCCAGACGCCAACCCAATGCATGCATGCACGCAGAGGGAGAAGGAGGACGCAAAGCTCCGCAAGCAACTGGCGGCAGAAAAGAAAAGACTCTGGAACTCCGCGCACGTCCTCCCGGATATACTCAAAAAGGTCAGTAGAGAGACGGCCAACCAACCAACCGGGGGGATGCCTCGTTCTCCAGACCCCCTCCCTCCGTCAAAGCAAAGAGGGGGTAAGGACAGACAGCCCCTGCATTCCTCCTGCCCATTCCCTGGGAAGGACTCGCGACGATGCACTGATCAAGGGAGCAGGCAACGAGCCCTTTTTATTCTCCTCCTTGCTTGGAGCGAGAGGGGGGGGGAGCTTTTCATGGATCTGCTTGATCTCTAACCCTCTCATCCGCCCCCCCTCTCTCGACTGTTTTGCTGCGACGCCCCCCCCCATCCCTGCCCTGTATATCAGAAGCAGGGGGGGNGGGGGGGGGGGGATCCTTTTGATCGTGGCGCTGCACACGAGAGAGAAGGGAAGGAATAGGACAACAAGACGGAGAGAGAGAGAGAGAGAGAAAGAAAGAAAGAAAGAAAGAACGGAAATTTGATGGTTGCTGGGTTGGCGTCTTTTTCTTGACTTTGCTTTGCCATTGTGACAGGCCGGTCCTTTGTGTGTTCGAATCTGCCTTCGCTTCCTTTTTCTTTTTGCAGTCGCAAGAGAAGGAACTCAAGAAAGTTGCGACACGGGGAGGTAAGTTAGATCCCCTATTTCTTCTTTTGCCTTACTGTTGACGCTCTTGCTCATTCGATTTCTTTCTTCCTTCCCTGCTTGCTTGTTTGCTTCTTGGTCTCTCTCTCTCTCTCTCTCTCTCTCTCTCTCTGTGTGTGTGTGTGTGTGTGTGTGTGTGTGTGTGTGTGTGTGTGTGTGTGTGTGTGTGTGTGTGTGTGTGTGTGTGAGAGAGAGAGAGAGAGAGAGAGAGAGAGAGAGTGAGTGAGAGGGAGAGAGAGCGAGTGTGTGAGTGTAGATGTCCCTTTCTGACTGCATAAGTGTCCTTGTTGTTCTCTGTCGATGGTGAACTGTACATTTCCATTGACAGAAACGAAAGTCAGTGAGTGGGTGAGTGGGTTGCCCTTTTCCTGCCTGCAGTGGTAAAATTATTCAACACCGTGATGGAATTTCGGAGAAGAATGTTAGACTCGGAGGCAGGGAAAGCGCTCTCCTCTGCTACGGCGGGGGCTGGGAAGGGGAAGGGGGCAGGAGCAAAGAAGGGGAAACGGGATGAGAAGGTGAAGGACTTCGTTGGTCAGTCTGTCAATCAACGTTGGGGGGGGTTGAACGGGTTTGTGTGTGCGTGTGTGAGGGAGCAACCAACTGCTATCTTTTCGTGAGCCCCTCCATTCCATTCTCTCTCTTCCCGCCCCCTGTAATCGTGTCGGGGTTAGAATTGCCTGTCTCTCTCTTTCAGGCAAAAGATGTTCGTCAGGACAGAGAAAGGGAAAAAGAGAGGCAAGGTTGAGATTCGATCAGGAGATTCTTCGTTATGTAACTCCTTTCACTTTTCTGAAAGTGAACCCAGAAAGAAAGTGAGCCCCCCTACCTCCGCCTTACAACTGTCTGACTTACTGACTGAATGGATGGATGGATGGATGAATCGAGGAGTCAGTGAATGCATGGGTTGGCAAATTGAAAATGAGCGAATGCTTGAGAGAGCAAATGAATCAATGAATGAATGGGTGAATCAATGTACGCAGTCGAGGTCGACGAGCAAGCCCAGAAGGGATTCATGTCAATCCTGGAGAAGAAGGAGAATCAGAAGGGCGGCAGTACGAAGAAAAAGAAACACACAGATGATGACCATGACCACCAAGAGGTCGATACCCAGATCAAACGCGTGAAGCAGGAGAAGGCGCCTCAACCCCGGCGTTTTGTGGTGAAGACTGAAGACGGAGATGGAGATGGGGGGTCTCCCACGGGCCGCAAAGGGCACGAAAAGGTCAAAAAAGAGGGGTCATTCCAGAAAAAGGGGAAGCCTGCTAAAGCGGTTGGTGGAAAAGCGAAACGTTGATTGAGGTACTGAACAGCATATCAAATTCAGTTGGTCAGATGAGACTTTGCCCCATATATGTCTGCAACGTCCAATTATGATCGTCGTTGATCGAATTACAATAACTAACAATGCTGTCAACCACGGCCATATAAGTACTAGCTCTGCCTTCAGCTCCCCATACAGTATCATTGCTATCATTACTGGTACTTTTGACGAAGTTTTCCCTCATTTTTTAAAGCGTTTTTTAAACATGTAAATTAAACATACATATATGTATTTATCTAGGTATTAATTTATCATTTGTTTATATGGTTGAATCAACTTAATTATAATATTTCCATAAACTTTTTAAAGATAAAACTTGGATTCTAGTTTAGATTTCTACTTTAATTTGTAACATTATTTGTTGCCAGTGAGTTATTTAGTTGTTTTAGAAATTAGAACCACTAGCATAATTTGCTGCACAAATTGTCTAGCAAATTGTAATGTGTAACAATCTAAGCGACTTAAATAATTAATTGGGAGGGGTTAGTATAAATCTGTAAGAACAAACCAATTTTACTTAATACTTTTTTATTCATCCACGCATGTAATGACACACATTCATTCATGCATTCACTAGGATTCATATATAGAAATTTATAATCACACATCATCTGATGATCAGTACACGCCATCATCGGCCAACGTAATACTAGACGTATAACATTCCAGTGGCAATGCGGGAGATTTAGTGTTCTACAAATCATAACATACAAGGCAAATTGCTAATTAAAAATTAAATGATAGATGCCTGAAGGGCTAAAACGTGACGATCATTGTTAATAACTTGGTCAATAATTTCCAACGAAAGTGTTTCACCTTATGATAAACATGAATAAAACTCTCATTCTGTGCATATCATGAAAAAGAAAAAAACTATAGAAAAAAGAAGAAGCACAAGAAAGAGCAGGAGGAAAAGAAGGAGGAGGAGGCAAGGGAGGAGGAGTAGAAACAGAAAAGGAGCGATTAAAGAAAAGGTCACTTACTCTGTCTGTTTCAAATTGTCCATCTGTTTATCTGCACAGCTTCTGCTTGGTAGACTCAATGGGTCATCTTTTGGCACCGACCATCAACATCACTTGAGAAGACTCTAGAGAGAGACACACTCACTCCATGATCCCTTTCAAATTGCTCTGCCGTTTCGGTTCTACCGCACAGACTCCTTGTGACCCCCCCTTCTATGTCTCTCCCAGAAACTTTGAAATTCAGGTTCCAGGGAAACACCAAGGACCAAAAGTAGGAGGCCCAAAAGATGAGAGAAGGAGAAGGCACCAAAGACACGCGAAGACGCGTTCTCAATCACCGCAATTTGGCCGTAGTTCGGTTCAGCTGCATGCACGAGAGGAGGAGTGCACAGACACATGATAGAACAGGACAGGACAAAGTAAGAAATTGATGTGCTCGAAGGTCCACTTACACGCAAACAAGGCGCAGACACACACACACATACACACACACACACACACACACGCACGCACACACACACACACACACACACACACACACGCACACACACACACACACACACACACACACACACACACACACACACACACACACACACACACACCCCTACACACACACACACAATAGGACCCAGCAGAAAGGAAGACCGGGAAAGGCGACCAAGATGACCCGTCGGGCAAAGAATTAGAGGATGCACAGAGCAAACGAGGTGCATTCACACCGAGAGGCAGACAAAGCGACTTCATTTCTCTGCACGGGCCAAGGGAAACCGACACAATGATCTTTGTTCTCTTTTGTGTTCGGTGCTTCTGTTTTTCTCTGAAAAGGCAAAGAAGAACATGAGCAACCGACCTTTCAACCGACCTGACCGAAAGAAAGGGCAAAGAGACAGACATTGACGTGCAGGTAAACAGACAAGCACCCAGGCGTACAGGGAGACCGATATGAAGACAGGAAGACAAGCAGGCACAGACAGAGTGACAGGCTATATGTCTCTTTCTTTCCCCTCCTTCTTTTCAGGAACACACCAGAAAAAAGTCAAAGAAAGAACCCAAGAAAGAAAAACGACACGGCGACTCAGACAGGCAGACAAGAGGACACACAGGGAGATAGGCAGGCAGGCAGGCAGACAGTCACGCAGAAAATATGATTCTCCCCTTTTCCCCATCTTCTTCTCTTCACGTGTTCACGTGACCAGACACACACACATACCGACAGCCAAAAAGATGAAATTGTTTTTTGTTCCCCCTTCTTTTTTTTTTTTTTTGCGTTTTTTCCCCTGGTAATTTCTTTCTTTTTGCTTTCGGGCAGACAGACTACATTGTCTTTTCTTTACTTTACTTTTTTGCTTCCTTTCTTTCAGACAGACAGACAGACAGACAAACAGACAAACAGACAGACAGACAGACAGACAGACAGACAGATAGATAGATAGATAGATGTAGACAGATAGATAGAAATATAGAAAGATGGGAAGATGGAAAGATAGATAGATAGTTAGGTAAATAGGTAGATAGATAGATAGATAGATAGATAGACGGACGGACATGCAGGCTTAAAGGCAGGCATGTATGTATGTATGGCATGTAGTACGTAGGTAGGTAGGTAGGTAGGAGGGAACGTAGACCAGTAGACAGACTGTGCAACCATGTCGTTCCAGAAGACAGAGAGCCGGACTGGTAGGCAGGTAAGCAGATGAGTTTGGGGTAGCCAGGTATCGACACAAAGAGGCGCCAAACAGGCAGCAGCACGGGAACGCGGTATCAGCACTTCTTTCGGGAAATACAAAACAGAGACATGTATGTGCATATTAATGCCGCGTGAGGCCAACTGACTTGAATTGGCCTGTGTAGTCGGGTAGTCCGTCAGATTCAAGTTGGTGGTCCAGTTTGTGATACAGGCAGATGGCTGGAGGTTCATCAACTGCACCAAGAGCCCCAGAGAGAAAGCACCCCCTCCAACAGAGAGGAAGCTTCTTCTTTTCCTGCCTCCTGACATCTCTTCTCAACACCCCCTTCGATCCCTGACTGGCTGGGCGTGACTCCAGGGGATCAATGTCGATTTGTCTTTATCTACTCTGAAGAATGAGAGAAAGAGAGCTGCTCAACGTCGAGCGGTGGAGATGACCTGATCTGTCAGAAAGGATTGCGGCGCTCCCGACTTCTCTAGTTGAGTACAGTGAGGGTGGAAAGAATTGAAGCTCATGGGGGATCGATCCGTGGATCGGTGTTTGATTTCGAGCGTGCAAAATGGAATTGTGGAAAGCTATGGCTTTGCATTGAGCCGGGTCTTTCTGTGTATATGTAACTGCATGCCGTACGTACGTTAATTGCTATATATATACGTACATGCAGATATGCTCTGATATTCTTTAGTGTCTCTCTGGTCCTTTGTCGGGCCAGTATGCATCTTGCCTAGGCATAGGTCCTGTCCGTCTATTATGGCCAATCTGTTGCAAGCGCAAGCCCCTCGGACTAGGCCGCCACACCTAGCTTATACTACTCCACAGTGGATAAAAATTAATACCTTTCATTCTCCGTGTGTTCGCGTGGTCAACTCTGCCTATCTATGGATGAGCGTTGATATGCTCTGATATGCATGCATGTGCATATATATGCGTTGTTTATGCATGCGGATCTTTACCCTAATAGGGTCCGCAGGGGA